>JAJIYU010019107.1:0-10912 GCA_030144865.1 Tinospora cordifolia | reverse complement strand
GCTCAAACCACCCTTAGAACTCAATAAAACACTCAAGAAATGAAGCAAACGAGTTAGATGAGAGCTAGAGAAGAAAACCAGTGAGTTGCGGCGAAAAATACCAGATCTAGGGTTTTCTGCGCACCTTTGGTTTATATAGAAAACGACGAATGACCGCGGTCACTGTAGCATGATCGCGGTCACTGTGCAATGACCGCGGTTACTGTGTAATTACCGCGGTCGACAGCACGTTGTGCATCTTCCTTTTTTGGGTTTTTCATTTGATGACCACAGTCACCATTTCACGGACCGTGGTCACCAGTGGTTGATTTTCTGGGTTTCCATCACGATGACCGCGGTCACTATGTGACCAATTGCGGTCACCAGAATGGTGTTGTTTCCTGTGTTTTTTGAGTTTGCCACGCAATGACCACGGTTTCTATAGGTTGACCGCGGTCACTAGAATGAAATTTTTGGTATTCGGTGTTTTTCATCACCCTTTCTTGCGCTTCTCGGATTGACATCACTCTTACACTCATTTAGACTTATTATACCTGGTTGTCGGGTCTTTTGGCCGTTTCTGACTCTTTTATTGAGCTTGTTATGCCACTTTTGCCGTTTACTAGTGACGTGGACGTTTCATAGACTTTCGGGGTATTACAAGAGAAGTCTCAACGCATGGAAAAAAAGAGATTCGTGCACATTGTTTGCCCAATCCAAACAGAGAGAAAGTTGATGATGCACGTCTTCCTAAATTCGCCTCTGGTTATTCTATTGCTTATTTCTTTTAATTTGTTTTTTCTTCTTCTTTTTCATTTTCTCTCGATCTCAATCAAAGCTTTTGGCAGTAGGAGCTGTCGACGACTCCTTTTTCATGATTGTGTGGGCACATTTCCTTCCCTTATTAATCTAGCATGTGTCACCCGTAGTGATTTGTTGCTTCATTTATTCTACTTTGTTTTCCAGCTAATTCTTTCTTTTTTTTAAAAAAAAATTAATCTTTATTACTTATTAATTAAAATAGTTCAATAGAATGAAGTAAGTATTTATATTTTTTTCAAAACATTGGAATGGCATTATTTGTCCATGTTTGGATCCTTCAGAACTTTGTTGATCAATTGTTGATTTGTCCACAAGATTGATTTCGGAGCCATCTTACATATATTGGAGACAATAATCAAGTAAAAGGAAATAGAACATATGCCCTTTTGAGGCTTCAACATCCTCAATAAGACCAGCTAGTTTTCCAAATGCATTCAAGCCTCTATATACGACTGTCTTATTTTAGAAACCTCAAGTCTTCAATTGATGGCATTCCTAATGTCTGTAAGGCCAATTACTTTGGATTTTGCGTCCTTTAGGGTGCTCTTTGTTGATTTTTATATTCATTAGAATCACCATATTATGTGCATGTTGTTTTTAAAATGTTTTCTTGTTAAGGTGGTTAATGCTTGCATCTAGCAATAATATATATAGGTATTTTTCTGGCGGAAACCTTTTGTATGGACTAGACACTTGCAGTGAGTAGATAATTTATTTTTAAGTCAAAGTATCACAAAGATTAGTCATAATTGAAAAATGGATAACGTGATTTTCTTTGCTTCTTGTTATTGTATGCTATATCAATTCAAATGATGTTTGCAACAAATACTTTCATGGTTGTCGTGACATATTTATATATTCATGGGTGTGGTGATTATTTGTATGTTAATGATACTTCATACTTGGCACATGTTGGCATTGTTATAACTTCTTAGTAAATCTTTATTTTATTTGTTTATGGATGGTTGTGCAAATGAACTTCACTAATCATTAGTTCTAAATACAAACTTGATTATCTAAATCTAAGTATAAAATCTAGTGGGGCTTTCATTCATGACCATCAAAAGTTTTTTAAAAATTGTAAGCAAGGTATTAAAGATGATATAATTCAAGGGGAGGGTGTCATCTTCAGCCTTGATGGGGTTTTGTTTCTATTGAAGCAATCAATAAATTATAAAACAATTGATAATGATTTTAACTTGCAATTTTCTCCATGTAAAGGGTAAATAAATTTGAAAGATTAAGGATAATGACTCAGCTTTTCTCATGGTTAACTTATTAATTGATTGTGAAGCTTGACATATGGTAGTATTGCTATTATCAACGTGATTGGACATGACTTAAAAAATTGATTATTATTTAATCAAGCTGTAAAGATACTAGAAGGTAATTGTAAACTTCCCATGGTCAAAACATTACAGCCAACAATATGCCCTAATTTGCTATCTGATACTAGAGTATGGTATTATGTTTCTATTCATCCATTCGTTTCTATTCTTCATTATATTGATTGAGAATGTTGTTTTGCTACCCTCATACTATCCATTTTTTATAATATTCTTTTATCAATTAGTTGTGCTGATTGTGCATGTGAACGTAGATGGAAGACAGATTCATTTCAGTGCTATGTTATTTTAATGGAAAAGTAGTATCCAATGCCCAAGGTGGATCGTACAATCGTATGCCAGCTACCATTACAAGAGTTTTATTTGGTATTGGATTTGAGGAGTTTGAAGGAACTAGTCATAATGCACTGCATATATCTGATGGAACAAGAATCAACATGACATATAGATGTCCTTTGGTTTATGCTGTTGGAACGGTAAACTTTATAAGTTTTCCAATCACAAATGATGAAAGTTTAAGACATATATTTGTTATGTTGCGAGAGATGCGCCCACCTAATAACATGGAGATTTATGTTGATGTTATCGATGGGCTTCCAACTCAAGGCCGTGCAATTGATTTGTCAAGGAATGAACACTACGTTGTACGTAATGCACCAAGGTCATCAGAGGATATTGGTCCAAGTACATTGTCACCTATTGACCCCGTGACACATTTACATGATGATCATCGCAATTCCGATGACGATGGTGATAATGATTATGATGACGGTTATCATGGAGAAAGTAGTGTTGATTCGGAAGGTGATAGTGATAACGATGAAGCGGCAGAGAGGTATAATCATGTTCACTTTGGGCATACATTAATGACGATGATAGATCAAGATGGGTCTACGAACCAACCGGCGTTATCAGATCATGTTCACTTTGGGTTAAGCATGGAGGATAATGAATCACAAGACACTCCATTGCATCGTCAATATGATGCACCCCAACACACCATGTCAGGATATGATGTTCCATCTCCAAGCTTTATGGAACTTAATTTGTGAGCTTTGACACCTATGTCAGATGACCACAATAGTATAAGTTTGGGTTGGAATGAGACACATGACTTGTGCATAGGGCTAACATTTTCTAGTAAAGATGACTTGTAGCACAAAGTGAAGCGATGTTGCATAGTACAACAACGCGAGTATATTGTGGTTGACTCAGAACCTAATGTTTGGTCTGTAAGATGCAAGAAAGGGAAAGATGGCTATCAGTGGAGGGTTAGGGCCGCTAAGCGTAAGAGGACAGGAATGTTTGAGATCCCAAAGTGTGAAGGGACACATACATGTGTGTTTTCTCGAATGTCTCAAGAATACAGACAGCTAGATTCATCACTAATATTTTGGGAGATATTGAACATTGTGAAGCAAGATCCAAATGTTTCCATAAGAAAACTTAATGCATTCGTGAAAGAAAAGTACAAATATGATGTTCCTTACAGGAGAGTGTGGCTAGTGAAAACAAAAGTGATAAAAAAATTATTTGGGGATTGGGATGAGTCGTACAACATTCTTCCCAGATGGATAGATGTCTTGATTGCAACTAACCCTAGAACAGAAGCGGGATTGCATCATTTGGAGATGACCTTGAGAATCTGGGAGCAGTTGTGTTTTGTTGTTGTTTTTGGGCATTTGGTGCTTCTATTGAGGGATTTAAATATTGTAGGCCCATTATACAAATTGATGGCACACACCTATATGGTAAATTCTATGGAAAGATGCTTATTGCCACAAGTGTTGATGTTGCTAGTCACATATTTCCCTTTGCTTTCGCAATTGTTGAACAAGAAAATAAGGATAATTGGGCATAGTTTCTTAGGATCCTCTTCTATCAAGTAACAAACAGAGAAAATATTTGCTTGATCAGTGATCACCATGCAGGTATCCTAGCTGCCGTTCAAAACCCAAGTAATGGTTGGGCTGAGCCCCATGCACATCATAGATTTTGTTTGCATCATGTTTCTAGTAACTTCAATGACAAATTTCACGACGAGGAGTTGAGAGAATTAGTTAAGAAAGCTAGTTCACAACATCAATTGCACAAATTTATTGAGGTTATGACATCACTTGAGAGCAAACGAGATGGTTGCACAAGATAGTTTACGCGATTAGATCCGAAGCAGTGGACTAGAGCTCATGATGGTGGTGTCCGATATGGTTGGATGACATCCAATATTGTTGGTTAGTTGTTAGTAATATCTTCTTTTTAAATATATTTACATAAATTCTTTAATTATTGATACGAATTATCTCGCACTTGTTTTTTTTGTATGTGTAGAAAGTTTTAATGGTGTCTTGAGAGGTTCACAAATGTATCCTATTACTGCATTGGCGCAATTGACATTTTATAGAACCGTTGCATGGTTTTAGAAATGGTGAAATGAAATTGAGAAAGCATTGTAGAGGGGGGATATTTATACAGAATATGCAATTCAGAAGATGTCAGCTTGGGTGGCTAAGGCTGGAAATCATACTGTAACCTTGATAGATCGTCAACACGAGACATTTGAGGTTGTAACAGGGTTACAAAATGTTTGCTTGAACAAGGGCGGTAACAAACAGATCGTTAATCTACTACAACAGGTGTGTAGCTGTGGGAAATGGTAGTGCTATGGAATTTCATGCTCTCACGTACCAGCGGTGTGTCGATATGTTGGTCTTAATTGTGACACATATATGTTGGTCTTGATTGGCACTTGATCATGACATTGGTTGAACGATAGAGACAAGAGACTCATACATTTCACTTGGCGGTTGGTGAGGCGACCATAACTCTTTAGGATGTAGAGTTGTTATTGGGACTTCGTGTTGATGCGCTTCCAGTTACTGGGTCAACAAATTTGGATTATGATGAGATTTGTTCTGAGTTGCTTGGATTTGTTCCTGAGGGTATCGATAGATGGGGTGGTTGGTTGAAGCTATCGGTACTTGCTCAGAGAATCACATTACCTCCAGATGCCACAGCTATTCAAGTTGATCGATATGCGAGGGTGTATATTATGCAACTGATTGGAGGTTGTTTATTTTCAGATCAATCAAACAATTTAGTACACTTATGATATTTGCCATTACTTATTAATTTTGACCAAGCTGGCGAATATTCGTGGGGTAATGCTACATTAGCGTGGTTGTATCGTCAGATGTGTCGAGTAGTAGATTATGAGAAGAAAGGAGTATCTGGTATGTTGATTTTATTACAATTATGGGCTTGAGATCGATTTCCTTTTCTATCTCTAGAGAGACGGGACAATATTAATGATCCTCATGCACATCTGCTTTTGCTACCACCATTAGAATATAGGTAATGTCGAATGATAGTTATCCTCAATTACTTTTGACATTCACAACGTTAACACTTAAAATTTTTTTATGTTTCTGTTTGTACTACAGGTGGAGAAATGTGTTAGTGACCACACATGTTCCAATGCATGTGTTGGTCAAGTACAGAGAGTTATTGGATATGCAGTCACTTCAGCAGGTATCTTTCATTTTATTTGAGTTGCTTATTGCATACCATATGTTGGGATTTGACCTCAAACCCATAATAACAAATATGTCATTGGCTTATAGGTCATAAGGACGCCATATATAGATGACATAGTCAATGATTTGCCGAAGTACTGCCGACGGGTAGAGACATTTGGCGAACTGTCTCACCACTAATTTGTTTTGTGGTTGTTGAGCATCATAGGCCTGATCGAGTATTGCGACAATTTGGAATGTATCAGCCTATTCCTTAACCATGCAGTGCAGAAGCTGATCTTCACAATGCAGATATGAGAGGTCAATCTGATTGTGATTGGCTTGTAGTGCATCAGAGGTTTATTGAGCAGTGGGCAAAACGATCAGACCATTTGGCTGAGGGGATAGTACGTGTTTCTCATGTACCATATATGGATAATTATTTTGATCCCTACATGGTTTGGTATCGAACAATAACGCGACGATTTATGACGATAAATGGGGCAAGATTTCATTACTTGGTATGTATATCTCTTTCATTCCACATTATAAAATTTTTGATCTAATATTTATCATTACCAATAATTTATCTTTTTGCTCTTGTTTGTTGACGTTTAGGCAAGCCAGATTGCTTATATGTACATGCTCAGTCAACATAGCAATGATGCATCTATGAGGGTGATTGAGAAGGTTGCATTATCTTCACTGCAAACAGTTCAGGCAAAGTACATGGTACAAAGAGAAGGCGGAGAGCATACGCCATCCCCATATAATCGTACTCCAATGACTCATAGTGCTCCATTTGAGGCATACTCTAATGTTCAAGCTTCAACGTCACATGATGAAGCTAATGCACAAGTGCTTGAAGATGAAGTTCAACCTCATCCTCAACCTCCTGTCGAGCCTCCTGACGAACAACCATTGCTACAATACACAAGATGACATCTAAGAAGAAACAAAAGATGCCATTGGCCACCTTGTGGGACAGAATGACAATATTTTTTGGTGTTTTGGAGTTGTTTATTTACATTATTATGCGTAATTTATTGCAAAGTCTTAGAGTTTTTTGGTGTGTTGGATTTGTTTATTGGCCACATCTATTTTGATTTTTGCACCATATTTGTTTTAGTTCTTTGTGTTTACATTGTGATATGAAATCAGAACTTGTCAATCAAAGAGGTGCATGGTGAAGCTAGCTGAAAAGGTTACGCAAGATAAGTTTCACTGAATTATTAATCCATGTTCTAATTGCAATTAATATTATTTGTGTTGTAAATGATTGACATACATGTTCCTTTTTATATCAGGTGCCAAATCAGTGGTTAAAGGTGCAATACTTCCAAGAAGATGAAGATGATAGAAAAGCAAGTAGGTATCTGGAACTAGCAATAGAAAACAAAAAAACACTATTTTACTAAGAATTACTGGTGCAAGCACTATTAAGATCAATGTTCTAATTAGCATAACTAAGTAACACATGGGTGTTACATGTACACAATGGATAGTCCAACTAAAATTGTGAAGTAAGTCCTTCCTTTGGTTTTGTTAACATCACATTTTTTAAGAGGATTGTTGATAGAAATTTGCACTATTGTCCTTGGAATAATTGGTGCAAAAACTTTCACATGTTTTGTGCAGCTTTGCTCGAAGGTGAGGGATGCTTGTATTGGCTTAGATTAATGTGCTAGGACATGCTCACTCTTTGTAATTTTGATTTTTTATCTAACTCTGTCATCACTATTTTCTTCACTAAAGAAATGGAACCTGATGTATGATGGAACATGACTTATTATTTTTTAGTAATAACATAGAAGGCTACCCTCAGTAATAACATGACTATGGATACACTGTTGTTGTTATTTTTTAGTAATAACATGACTTATTATTGAACTATAATTAAGTATCTTATTATAAATTATTTGTAACACCCCAATTTTTGACTGGACCTCCGTTCACGTGTTACGTCACGTGTGGATCGTCGCCCGATGAAAATCGAAATGCTACAAAAATTCGCTTCTGTAAAAAATCTTTTTCTTCGAAATACCGTTTAAAATCTTTAGTTTTCAAATCAATGTCTGGATAATCTCTCTTACGGAATAAAAGAATTGAAATAACTTCCTGAGACATTCACTGGGTTTCATTAATAGGAGTCATCAATAATGCAACGAAAAATATTTTGAAATTACTCATTTATGACAAAACATTAAACAAGGAAGACCATTGAAAAGTGAAACGACTAAAGTTAAACCAGTGTAAATGCATTAAAATAATCCAGTACAATACATAACATAACTCCCAAGTCACCTATCCCGGACGACCTCCCCACGAAGTGTCCAATCAAAGTGCAAGTCTTCTGAACGTAGACTATAGTGCTCTAAGTCCAATTTGTACCTGAAAGATAGAAATGGGAGTGAGCTCAAAAGCTCAATGGATCGATCCTACACATCACATGTATTATACAGACTCAATCCAAAACATTACAAACACTTTCAAACATTAGGCGTTCAAACATTCATTTGTTTTAGTTGAACTCTAAGACCGGAAGAGGGTTGAGATACCTCTCGATATTCCCTGTGATCCAATCTAATCTCAGATAGTTTTAATATCCGTCTAAAATCAATCGACACTCACATCACAGCCCAAGAGAGCGTACTTACCCAGGCATCGTACCATCTCTCAAAGACTTTGAGCTGTCATAGTCAACTCCGGGTGGGAATACCTATGATTCGCCTTGTGACTCGACGATCTCAAACAGTGACATATAGGAGATGCCACCGCGATCTGCTTCAGGCTCGTCAATCAAACCGGTACGTGGATTCTTAATAAACCATCGTCTTAACTTAGTTTTACAAACAATTTCATTCATGCATATCATAGAAAATAAATCAAAGAATGCAGGCTATTCACATGCGTAAATGATGAAGTCTAACAACATGATTTCCTATTAATGCATGCTATAAGTAAACAAGGCACAAATTAAATAAATCATCCATCATCCAATCACGCTAAAAAATTCAATAAATTTCCTAACAAAATTGTAGTAATCCTAGAACTATTCAATCAAATGCTTTGAATCTTAAATCCATATAATACAAATGAGCAAGGAAGTCACGCCCACCTAATTTCGCCAATCTTCAGGGCTCCCTTGCTTTCCTTCGAGCCACTCAATAGTATATAGTGTAAAGATCTGAAATTCAACACTTAATAACATTATTCTTAAGCTTAATTTATTTTCTAGTTAATTGTGAAGTATAAATGTCAATTTAGACTATTTTCGAGTTAATTCTAAATTCTGGAATTTAGTATAGTCAAGCTAAAATGATTTCTAAGTTCTTAGAGTTTCTTGATTTAAGATTAAGCTTTTATAATTAATTCTTAAACTTCTATAACTTATTTATTTTTAAATAAATAATTCATCTAGTGCTGAACAATTAACTTAAAACATTAATACTTTTATTTCTAATATTTTAAACTAAGTCCAGAATTTCTATTTTTATCTACTAAATCTTCGCAGATTTAAATATCTATTTAGATCGTAATCAAATTTTGTTGTGATCAAAATAAGACTTCTTGATGTTATATGTTTTGTTTTAGAGCCTAAAATTTTAGTATTTTCTTATAACGGAGTTTTAAATTCCTGGGGTTTATTATTTTTTTCCATATCTTTAACTAATTTACTATATTAAGTTTTTTTTGAACTTTTAATATTAAAGAGAACTTTTTTTTTCCAATCCTAATTCAAAATATTAATTGATGTAATTTCATTAAATCAATTAATCCTCATTTTTATAATTAATCTAGTATTGGCCTTTTATTATTATTATTATTTTTTGAAATACTTTGAAAGCCACTTTTGACATGGTACTTGGTTTTTAATTATAATGTTACTTATTCTAATCCTACCAATTTTATATCCACAAGCTTAAATACCATGGTAATAATAAATCTTAAAAATGAAGAGAATTTAGCTTACCCTTTTGATATTGCCCTTCGCGGACCAGATTCTTCACATCCATATCAACGCACGGTTGGTAATTGTCTTCTTCATTTTCCCTTTTCATTTCCCTGTTATTCTCTCAAACATCACACACCATAACAGCCACGTCAATGATGCACTGCCTAATCCCACAACACCATGGACTCCCCTGTTGTATGTTTCACAAACCAGCAGTTGCAACTCATTACATCAAACAACAGATCCTTCTTCCATTTCTTCTTTACCTCGTCTCTTCGTTGTGTAGGAACGCACCAGCAACAAGGCTACAACATTTCTTCTTCTTTCTTGCCCAAGAAATAGAACGGTTGGCTACTTCTTCTTCCTTGCATCTCGGTTTAGAACAGAGCAATTAGATTCCTCTGTTCTTCGTTCTTCTTCTCTGTTCGGCGGCTAGTGAGCAACAGCAGCAGCAAACTATGCTGCTCTGTTTTCGTCCCTACGTACCAGCTGCTCCCTATTTTTTTTTTTTTTTTTTGTCTTCCGATCACAGCAACGAGACACCCCACCTGCAGTAGCTCACGGATCAAATTCACATTGCAGCTGTTCTATCTTCATGAACGAATCAGCTTTCGGTTCCCTCTCCTGTTCGTTCGGCTGCAATAGCAGCAGCACGTCCCTCTACCTGATTGTCTAGCAGCAACTACAACGTAGCAGCAGCAGCTGCATGCATATACCTCACCGTCCCCTGTTTCCTATCCATCATCTCTGCACGGCTTTCCTCTTCATTTTTCCAGCAGCAGCAGCGGCAATGGCAGCACCAGCCGTTGCATCAATCCCTCTTTGCTCTGCTGCCACTTCTTTTCCTCTATTCCACGGTGAAGACAGCAGCAGCAACTTGAGCAGCCAAATATCACTGCTCTGCTGCCTCCCTTCTCTCTGTTTTCTCATCGTTCGGTGGTGACAGGAGCAGCAACCAGCAGCTTGTTCGTTCGGTGTTAATAGCAGCATAATCACCTTCTCTTCTTCCGTCACACTCTGCTCCTTGTTGGTCCGGTTGTAGCAGCAGCAGCTGCTGCAATGGCAGCCGTAGCTGCAACAGAACACTATTGTTTTGTTTTTCTTCCTCTTCTTCACTTAGTTCGTGCAGCCATTTCTTCATTTTTCATTAACCAGAAAATTCTGGTGCCTCACAGGAGCTTTCCATTCAGATAATTCAGGACTCTCTCTGTTGGCCATTGCACCGCCCCACTCAACCAGATATCTCTCGTTCATTCTCCCGTTCAGCTTCTTCAATACGCCAACGTTCCTCCCCCTCC
>JAJIYU010019106.1:0-10912 GCA_030144865.1 Tinospora cordifolia | reverse complement strand
GAAGATTATTCGAGATAGGAGGATTTAAAGGTTATATTTTGCTTATTTTACTTTGAAACAGAACTGGATGTATGTTTTTTGGAGTTTAATTTCACTGTTTTACATGTAATTACCTTGGTTTTGGATTTTAGATGATTAGGTCAATATAAAATGATTTTAATGATTTCATCCGTTGTAGCATTTACTACATTATTTATTACATGAATTTTCTTGCGAAATGATTTATGATTTTAGTTTATTTTTGTTTAACTGTAGTAATCCAGTGAATACAATAAAAAGTTATTTTGATCTTTATTTTATGTGAAATGTGTTTCTAGATATTTATTTGAGAACTATTTATCATGAACTTGAATTTGAAGAAAGAGATTTTGACAGGAATATTTTAAGTAGCATTTTGATTCTCAACGGGAGAGGAACTACACGTGAAGCATCTTAGTCTAGGGGGTGCATCTCCGCGCTAGACCCATAGCAAGTGACGGGTGATCCGATTGGGAGTTGTCGTGTTACATTAGAAGAGTCAATCACTTTGTATTTCAATTGTTATTTAATTGCAAAAGCCTTATTGTTACTTCTGAGTTTCTTTGCTTATATGTAGTATGCTTTTAGTTAGCTCAAGATAATTCATGCAAGTGCAAAAAAAATACAAGAATAACATGTTTTTTTTTCCTTTTTCTTCTTTTTTCTTTTCTTTTTCTTTTCTATTTTTTTTTTTTTTTTGGTTTTGTTTTGTAAAAAACACTTTTGTTCTAAAAAATATTTACAATGAAAGTGTCTTTGAAGACACTTTCCTTGTAAATATTTTTTCTTATAAAGAAAGTGTTTTTACAAAACATGCTTATGACATGGATTAAAAAAATGTTAAAATTTGTATGAAATGTATGGATAATTACTATAGCAACTTGGGTATGGGTGATATAACTTTTGGTAATTGAATATTTATGAATTATTTTATTTTTGGAATAATCAAATCAAAACTCCTTGAAATGTCTAGCATGTTGCATTCAGAAATCAACTTCACAAGTAGATGATTCAAACTTTATTACATTTTCTCTGTTACTAAAAAGAAAGAAATAAAATAAAACAACAAAATGATAAAAAAAAAAAAAAAAAGTTTGTATACTAGTAGGGGTAACAATTTATATTTTCATGTCATAAATAAGTTGTGTCATAAACTAATATGACTCATATATTGCAAACATAAACCTAACCAATTGCAAACATAAACCTGACCCATTTATTAATCATTTCATAGTCTTATGCCTATATATAACATATTTAACTTTTTACGACTAACTTTTAAAATTATTTTTACAAAAATATTAATAAAAATAGAAAATATAAATAATTTATTAAAAACAAATTAAATTAAAAAAAAATTATTAAAAAATAAAAAGAAGTTATATTATCGACATATTAATAAATACATTAAGTTTAAATTAACTAATTTATAATCTTTTTCTTAACTTATTTATATCGTCGTTAAACAAGTCATTATTTTAATTTAATAGGTTAACATGTTTGTGACCCAAACTTTAGTTGTGTTTAATTATGTTTAACCTATTTTAAACCAATCTCATTTATGTTAAACTGAAACCCATTAAATGCATGTTGTATTCGGATCAGGATATCGTGTTATATTACAAATTGACACCCCTATATACTAGTTTGTTTAAGTTTATGTTTTATATATATATATATCATTAAAAAAGTAAAAAGATGTTTGTTATAGATTAAAAATATAGGGTAATTTTATTAATTACTTAATGCCTAAATTTAGTGTTTATTAAAATAGTTTATGGGATCTAACCACCAAAATAATTATTTTTGAATAATCAATTGTGAATCAATTTTTAGCAACTTCTAACATTTTAATTATGTCAAAATTATTTATTTTGTCCTTAATAACAAAAATTTTAATTTTTAACAGAAAGTTGAATTTGACAATATATTATAAAATCACTTATTTAAAGTTATAACAAACAATACTATAATTTTTAGAATCACTTTTTATAAATTATAAAAGACATGATTAAAATATTTTTTTGTAATCACTTTTTATAATTACTTTTCTTAAAGTATAATCTTAAACAAATAAGTCTTAAATATAAAAAAATAATTTTAATAATATTTGTTATAAAAACTGATTTTAAAAATTATAATATTGTTTATTATAACTTAACATAAGTGATTATATGAAAATATTAACAAATTAAACTTTTTAATTAAAAAAAATTATTGAGGGCAACGTACTAATTTTAATATAATCTGCATGGGATAGATTGCTAAAAATAGTCTTTATTAAGAAAACTCATTATTAAAAAGTACTTAAAAAATTAATTTTAATCATGTTTAGTATGACTTATTAAAGGTAATTTTAAAAATTATGATATTGTTTGTTATAACTTAAAATTAGTGATTTTATACTAAATTAACAAATTTTAATCTTCTATTAAAAAGTAAAAATCTTAAAATTGAGAGGGAAATAATAATTTTAATATAATTTATGAGAAGTTAATAAAAGTTGGCCCACATGCAGTTGCTTATGTTAAAGGTGATTAATTTGGTGGTTACATCGCAGATGCTATTTTCGCAAATACTAAAATTTCGATCTAAAATGATTAATTAAGTTATGTCACACTTTTTAAATTATAACAAACAAGCCCAAAATATATGAGACACAAAGATTTATCCTGGTGAAACTTTTAATGCGAGAGATACATTTACGAATAGATATAAAATAATCATTATGAAATAATAAATTACAATTCTCTTTAATTTATATGCTCAAGAAGAAAATAAAGAAACTTTGTCTCTCTTAAAATAAAAATGAACTAAGAACAAAATAAAAAAGAGAATAATGAGATTTGATGATTTAAAGGGAAGAGAATAGTGTTATTTATAGGTTATATTAAATAATTTTTCACCTAATATTATCATACCACTCCATAGCTTATCATATCACTTTTCAAACAACCTTGTATTATCACCATTATCTTTAACCTTTTTTTTTTAATAACTTTTTATAAGCAACCATCTTCATAACCTAATACAAGTAATCATCAAATCTAGTGGACAAATCATACTATTTTCATCAAATATCATTTTTACAATTATTCATCTTTTAAGGTGTGTAAGAAAGTTGTAGTAACGACTAACGAGTGAAGTAGTAACAATTTTTCTTCAATCAAGTTAGGGATTTTGAGATTTTAAGAATTTTTTAAGGCATGGTGAGGGGGTGTATTTTATATTTATAATAAATGATGAGATAACTATTAATTATTGTATGATTCTAGCGACCTTAGTCTGATTAGCATTCTCTTAAAAAGTAATTAAATTCTACAAGTGTCATTGGAGCTTCTTAGAAAGAAGTTAGTCTATTTTAAGAAATTGAGGAAAAAAAATGATAATCAGCTCATTGAAATTCCAATGGATGGACTGGACAGGTGGCGCCAAAGTATACAGGGAGTTGGTTAGTGATGCCTTGCTTTCGGAGTAGAACTTAGCAAATAAATTTAGAGGAAATAAAAAAAATTAAAAAAAAAAAAAAAGTCTTGGCTAGCAAGTCCAAGTGGGAGGAGAGGAACAAACACAAGCAAAACTTATCCATACACACACAAGCGACCGCCGAGAAACAAAGCGCAGCGAACACAAGCGTTGTGTTCTTGAGGAATTTACTAATTAGCTATTATGTCTTCTTCTTCTTCTTCTTCTACTAGTACTACTACTTATCCCGCTGTGGAAGTTTTTAATGCGGGAAACTACAACGTGGTGGTTCTGAATGTTAAAGATGATCACTCTGTTCTTCCTCCTCCTCCGAAGCCTCTCCTGATCGCAACGCCGTCCCAAGAGGGAGAATTTCCAGTATTACTGTTTCTTCATGGTTACTTGCTCTTCAATTCCTTCTATTCTCAGCTCATCCACCACGTTGCCTCCCATGGATTCATCGTTGTTGCTCCTCAGGTCAGTTCATCTCTCCATATCAATTCTCTTCTTGCTGCATCATTTAATGTATTTCTCTACCGCGTTCCCACCTTCCTTCCTCTTTTTTTTGTCTTAGATGAACTTCCAATCACATAGTTAATTACTCGGTTAAATACATTCTGGGATCATGCTTTTTATGCTGTCTACAAAGATTTATTAGGTGAAAAATATCAGAACTTTGAAAGTACACAGCAACATTAAATATCACTAAATTGCCAAATCATATATTAGTATATAATTTAAGACATTTAATGGTGTGTAAGTAATGTATATTTTAGGGATTGCCAATTGGGAATGCCAATATTTTGGTAAATAATCAGTTTCAAAGTGAGTGTTGTGAAGTGTTGTTAAAAGCTAGCCTTTTTTTTTTGAATTTTTTAAATGCTAATAATTTTTTTAGGGAAACGGTCTAACTATAATTATATATTTATAGTAATTAAATTATTTATTATATATCTCATGATGTTTGCAACCTATGTATTTAATTAACATAAATGCCCTTGTGGCATGGAAAATGGTGAGCTTGGTAGCGATTCCAGATGATTCGAATAAGGACAAGAAAAAAAATAATTATTGCTTACAATTGCTTCTGTTTTTTCTTCGTTTCACACCTTGTATTAAGGAAAGTTGTTTTAAAGAAAAAAAAAAAAAGCAAGTAAATATCTTTAGCTTTTCTTTGAATAGCTTTCGAGGTTCTTCTCATGGTGGGACCCATGCACCCATCTAAACTCATTTAACATTTTTGGTTGATATGTATATTTTACTAAGTGATAATCTTTGTATATAATCCAAAATAATCTGAAGGTACATTAATGGAGTTTTTTTTCCAATATTTAAGCAATAAATCTAAGTAAGTTCAACCTGTTAAAATGAACTTATTTATTTGGGTGGGTAACGCTATAGTTGTTCACATTTTTAGTACACATAAATTAAAATGTCGCTTTTAATACATTAATACACTACAGGATAGCCCTCTTTAAATAGTCATTAAGTATATTGCATTTATATTTTTAACAAAATATTTTAAGTGCTAGATATCAATTAATTTATTTAGTTATATATTTTTTTAAAAAAAAAGTCTTGAACCCTACTCTAAAACCCTCTTCATACTTTAGGGAAGAAGTAGACAAATGTGTAGGGGATGGTTTCGGGACATCAAATTAAAGATACATAGTTTAAGAAATTCAAGAAAATGGGGAGTGGAATTTGCTTAGTTTATAACTAAAATCTATTTTTTATTGCTCTCAAAATCGAAAGGATATGTATAACTTTTGCATGTTCAAATGTTAATCGATTAACGTATTTGTTATTTTAATTATTCTGACTGTTTATTTTCCAGAAATTACGATGAACAAGTGCTCTACATGGTATTGGAATTTATATTTTACTACGTACATAAGGATTTCATTTAATTTACAACTGCACACTAATAAATTTAAAGTAATATTATATTTGACGTCTAACATACATGTATAAAGTATACATCACTCATAATTATGGAGAGATTATCTCAAATCATGTGTTGCTATATATTTGATTCGAAATAAAAGAAAACAGAATGAAATAATACAGGACTTGCACAAAAGATGAATTTCATTCTCTTTGTCAAAATATTACAGACGCTGTTTATCTCATCTCCGTTTATACATCAAAGTATGTAGCTTATTAACAAAATAGCAGCTGCTTCCACTCTAATAGAAAAACTAACTAACTAACTAACTAACTAACCAACTAACTTACGCTAGAAAAATGATCCCTTGTTCTTGTTGTATCTCAGTCCTTAACAACCCCCCACTCCAGAAAAACGATCCCTTGTTCTTGTTGTATCTCAGTCCTTAACAACCCCCCACTCCCCCGCCAAACTCAGTGAGGGGACATGGTAAACACTGAGCTTAGAGTGAAAGGATAGAAAGAGCAAATTCAATAGGGCCTTTTTAGACCCATCAGCAATCTGAGTAGATGCCAGAACATGAACTACAAAGATTTCCTTATGCACAACCTTTTCATGAACAAAATATAAGTCCAACTCAATATAATTTGTACGAGCATGAAGGATGGGATTAGCTAACAACAATACGACACTCAGATTGTCACAATGAAGAACATGAATTGAAGATAGCAACAACCACAATTCCCACAATAACACTTGCAACCAAACAAGTTCAACTGTAACAATGGCAATACTACGATATTCAGCCTTAGTTGAGGTACGAGACAACGTTGATTGCTTCTTAGACTACCAAGTGATGAGATTGTCACCCAAATAAACACAACAACTAGAAGTAGAATGTCTATCATTCGGGTTGGCCCCCCAATCAACATTACAAAAAAGTAGTGACAGTAAAAGATCATAGAGGTTTGGGATAAAGACCCCAGTCCACGGTGCCCACCCAGTACATAAGTTTTCACTTAACAACTTGCCAATGACATTGTTGAGGATTCTACACAAATTAGAACACCTTATTAACAAAGTAAGCAAGCTCACGATGAGTAATGGTTTCATCTTTACTGAGAACAAGACCACTAGCCATAAGTGTTGCAGCTGATTTTGCAAATTGCATATTTGTATTGGACAGAAGCTCTAATATATACTTAGTCTGATACAGAAATAAAGCACCATCCAACTGTTTAACATTAATACGAAGAAAATAGGATAAAACCCCCAAATCCTTCAAAGCAAATTATGAATTCAGTCGGTGAATCAACAAGGAGATTTCAAATTAATTACTACCAATGAGTAAGATTTCATCAACGTACACAAGTAGATGTAAAATAAAAGAAGATATTTGAATGAACAATGACTAATTAGTCTTAGCAGACACAAACCCAAGATCCATTACCACCATATAAAATATCTCAAACCAAGCCAAGGAGCCTGTTTTAATCCATAAATGGCTTTATGAAGACAACACATGAAATGTTTAGTTGTCAGAGTTATGAAGCCAACAGGTTATTGCAAATAGACTTCATCATGTAAAACACTATTGAGAAAGGCATTATTAACATCTAATTGACGTATGGACCAGCCATAAGATAAGGCAACTAATAACTCCACTGCACTCCAATAGTCACTGTTTTCACCATTAGGCTAAACTTTTTAATATAATCAAAACCAGGTGGTTGATGAAAGCCTTTCGTAACTAGACATGTCTTGTAATGATGTGTAGTTCCATATGGATTCTCTTTAACTTAAACACCCCTTTACATCCAATGACATTTTTATTTGAGGCAATTCCACTAAAGACCACGTTTGAGTACTCTCAAAGGCAAGAAGTTCATCTATAGTGGCACCCAATGCTCATGCGTTAGTACCGCATAAACAGTAACAGGTTCCCACAAAGATTTTGTGGTTTAAATACCCTTGCTTTCACTCTCGACCATAGGATGAGAAGAAACCAATGACTGAGATGGTCTACGAGCGTGAATTCCCAAAGAAGAAGATGGTATACCAACATTAGATGTAGGAGGGGATGGAACTGAAGAAAAAGGTTGTGCATCTAAAACATAATCAAGATAGGGTTTAGACACCTGTGGAATCAAGACAGATGGAGAATAGAACCCATCAGTAGACTTGGCAATAGGTCCACTCATAGTACTAGAAGCAAAAGGAAAACTGAACTCATCAAATTGCACATCTCTCAAAATATACACGGACCCAGATGGAGAGAGGCACTTGTGTCGTTTATGGTTAAAACTATAACTAAGAAAAGTGCACTTAATTGAGTGTTGATTCAGTTTATGTTTACGATAAGGTCGCAAATTGTGATAACAACAAGTAGGCCCAAACACTCCCAACTTAGAATAATCAGGTTGAACCTTGTATAAAACCTCGAGGGGGAAGAACAATGCACCCTTGTAATAGGCACTTTGTTAAATAGTTAGACAACAACACAAAAAGCTTCATTCTAATAATAAAGAGGCGTACTAGCATGAGCTAGCATAGCCAAACTATGATCAATAATAGTATGATGCTTCCTCTCAGCCGCTCCATTTTATTCATGCGTATATGGATAGGATACATGGTGAACAATACTACTCGCTTCAACAGAGTCCTTAAACACAAGATAATCAATCACCACCCCAATCAGTTTGGATCATCTTCAATTTGCATCCCAATTGTAATTGAGCTTGCAATTTGAATATCAAAAAGGTCTTAAAAACCTCGGATATGTGTCGAAGGAGATGTGCTCAAGTGAACTTAGAATAGATGTCCAAGAAATGAACATAAAATTGATCCCCATTTGAAGAAGTTTCCTGTGTTGGACCCCAAACATCAAAATGTACAAGCTCCAAAGGTTGATGATAAGTCATTTGAGAAAAAGGAAAAGGAAACTTATGAAGTTTATCGAGTGCACAAACTGAACAAAAAGAATCAAGAGATACTAGGAATCTTCATATTACATGTGATTAGTACATTGGATACAATTTTACTAGACGCATGACCTACTCAACAATGCCACAAATCAAAACTCCGAACATCTTTATTTGAAGAAGATTTATCTTTAGCAGCATACATGTAGAACTACATTTATTACTAGATGAGAGATCAAAAACAACAGGATCATCATCTCTAGCTACTAATGTATGCTCCAAGCTAAAACTATTACCAACGACCTCAAGATCTTGATCTGTAGCTGACTTTGCACTATCAGGTTTAACATAAATTGAATTTGCATGATCAGGTTTAACAGAAAGCTGACTGCTATCAAACTTGGAAAGTCCTTTCTCAAGTTCCTCCACCACTAGTATCTTGTGTGATAGACAATACTTCACAAAACAGTCACAAGGATGAAACTCAAAATAAACATTATTATCTCTAGCAAATGTGAAAACATTGATCAAGCTCTTTGTAATAGATAAGACTTGAAGTAGATTAGTAAGTGTAAGCATCTTAGAATTATCTAGTAATGGAAATGTCAAATGTAGAATGTCCAATGTGAGAAATGGACAAACCTGATCCATCTCCAACCAGCACTTTCTCAAATCTAGAGTAATCACCACTAACCATGAGATTTGAAGAATCAAAAGTGACATGATTTGTTGCTCCTGAAACAAGATACTAATTGGAGTGCCAAGTAGGTGTATAGGATGAAAACTCTGTCTCATATGCACAAGGATTATCAACTTCAAAATTTTGTGTTAACATAGCCTACATAGTAGGTCTAGCTAATGCTGACATGCCACTGAAGTTCTTGTCAAACCGATGAAAATAGTTCAATGTCATGTGACCAACTTTGCCGCACACCTGACACTGTGGTCGATTGTTATCGAAAGAGTAGGCACCTCTTGGATTTGATACAAATCGTCCTCGAAATCCTTGACTAGAACCATGAAATCCACCTATGTTGTGCATTGGATAAAGCCACCACGAATGAAGGAAGGCCTTGGAAAAGATTCTCTAGAATTAGAATATGTGCTAGGTTGAGCAACATAAGATTGTTTGTTATGCACTAGATTCACGCTTGCCGCAACAACATCAAGTGACGTGTTATCCTTTTCAATTCGAGATTCTTGTGCAAGTAGTAAATGTTCCAATTTCAAGAACGTAATAAGCATCAATTTGAGAAGAAACAGATACAATGAATGGATCATATTCCTCCTGAAGGCCATCAAAAATTAACATCAATATGATCTTTCTTAGACAGAACAAACCCGAATGATGCTAACAAATCCACATTATTCTTGATTTGCAACAAATAATCCGTGATGGTGAGATGAAATTTCTTTGTGTTTTGGAGCTTCTTCTTATATTGAGACTGCTTTGCATGAATCTAAGAACTAAAATATTGTTCAAGGCTGAACCAAATTTGGAAAAATGAAGAGCAGCTAACTAATATTGGCAAGACACTCTCATATATTAAAGATAGTAACCGAGGACATTAGTAGATGATCTTGTTTATCTCATTCCAAAAAATCTAAGCTGATCTTGTTCTGAGTCTTATCATCAGCTGATAGATATTTGTTTGGCCTAGAATTTGAATCAAGAAATTGTTATAGTTTGTTGTCTTGAATTGCAGAGAATACATGTTGTTTCCACATTATAAAATTTGAGTTGTTCAACTTGATTAAGATTTTATGAGAGAATGTTATAGGTATAAATCTACTAGATCGATCTATGTTATGAGGCTGTGTGATTGGGATGTTGAAGAAGATGAAGCCATGGCTTTGTTACCATGAAAAAAAAAAACAGAATTGAATAATACAAGACTTGCTCAAAAGATGAATTTCATTCTCTTTGTCAAAGATTACAAGCAATTGTTTATCTCATCTCCTTTTTTACATCAAAGTATGTAGCTTATTAACAAAATAGCTGCCAGTTCCACTCAAACAGAAACACTAACTAACTAGCTAACTTACACTAGAAAAACGATTCCCTATTCTCTGAAACCGATCCCCTGTTCCTGTTGTATCTCAGTCCTTAACATAAAATGTTTAATGATAATGATGAAGTATACTTCATACATATCTATCTAACATGACTTGAGATATCTAATGATATGAAGAAGAATAAAAAAGGGTATATATATAATCACCTCTTTTTATTTTTCTATTAATTTTCACATGTCTTTGTATGAGATTGACGCTTATAACATTTTAATAACGAATGTATAAAAGCTAGAATTTTAAAATTTAGGATCTTTTAGTTTAGGTTTCATGGTTATTTGTTAAACTTTTATTTGATGTTAGTGACAATTTTATAGAATACAATTGATGAAATTAATTTTTTATGAGCTTGAATTATATTGAATCTAGTTCAAAATGTCATGCATCATCGATCTTTAACATTTTATTCTTTTCCTTTTTAAAATTTTTTTTTTTATCTATTCAAACTTTTTATGTATTGACAGTTATACTATGCCGCCGGACCAGATTCAAGCCAGGAGATAAAAGCAGCAGCAGCCATAACAGATTGGTTCCCGAAAGGTTTAAG
>JAJIYU010019105.1:0-10922 GCA_030144865.1 Tinospora cordifolia | reverse complement strand
TTGCACAAGAGCTCATCCACAGAGATGAGCCCGTTTGAAGTAGCAACAGGATACCAACTGGTGACGCCTCTGGAAGTGGCTAAGTCCAAGTCAATGGGGACTAGTCCTGCAACATACAGATTTGCAAGGAACAAGCAGGAACTCTTGGACGAAGCCAAGGAAAGCTGCAAGGCGAATGAAAAAGAAGGTAGATAAGCATCGAAGGGATGTGGACTTTCAAGTCGGAGATGAGGTTTTACTGAAAATTCCTACTCAGGCTTGGAAGAAAATGAGAAAGGATACTACTCACAAGGGCCTAGTTCCAAGGTACGAAGGTCCGTTTGAGATCATCAAGAAGGTGGGCAATTTAGCTTATTAGCTAAAGCTACCAGAAAGGCTAAAGATGCATCCAACATTCCATGTGAGCTTCCTAAAGCCGTTTCATCTTGACCCTTCTGATGATAGCCGAGGCATAGCAAAGCGAGCACCAGCCTCGGTAAGAAAGCAATTTGATGGCAAGGTGGAGGAAATCTTGGACCATCAGATTCGTGGGCAAAGCAAAAAGAACCGGAGGGTGTTTTACTTAATCAAGTGGCAAGGCTTGACCGAGCCTACTTGGGAACGAGACACCACATTGTGGCAGTTTGAGAAAGAAATCCAGTAATACCACAATTCGGTGAAGACACCGAATACTTCAACTGGGGGAGGTTTGTGACCCCCTGAACTGTTGGAACTCGGAGACGCTGGGCTAGGCCAGCACAAAACCTCGCGGAAGACGAGTTTAAGAGGAACTCGTACCCAACTGATGGCTGCACATGACCGAATACCAAGGAGCATGTGCAGTATGACTTAGTCATCACGGTTGGGAGTGCCAAGGGACGTTGGCACAAGATCTGGGCGGGTACTCATGATCATGGACGTGGAGACCATCTGTTGGCACAACAACACACGTGGGCTTCATCAGTGGGATGCAATGGCACAAAATCCGGGCAGGTTCTCCTGGATATGTTCATGGAACTGCTCATGGCCACATTCAAAACGTGGCCTAGGTGGTGGCTCATGGAGATGAACACCTGGCTTGGCAGTTACCCAAGGATTTCGGAGGATAACACAAGTGGCAAGCTGGTTGATCAGATTCCCCTATAATCTCGGAACTGACGATGTAGATCATGGAACATGTGCCGATGAACTGCGAATCTGGGAAGGGTTATCTGTTAGCTACGTGGAAGCATGGCCACGTCCCTCAGATTCAAATGGGCGGATTTATAGGGCACATGGGATGTGCTGGACCATCTGTGCTCGTGACACCTATGCTGGACCAAGTCAAGAGCAAGGAACCATCAGCCATGTGTGCTATCTGATTGCAACTGCATGCCAGGTGTGCAAGCAGTTAGCAAAGGCATGAAGCATGTGTGCTAAAGAGTAGGATCGAAGTGCATATGTGAAAGCCACGTGTAGGGCATCTAAGGGTCAGAGCAAGGGTTGCAAACTGACTATCACTTGTATAAATAGGGCCTCTGTGCGTTGGGAAAACACAGAGGTGCAAACTGTAATCCCTATAGTAAGCAAATACAGTAAAATAGTTGTCTTAATTCTGTGTGTCGTGCTTTGCTTGTCCCTGTTGCAATACTCATATCTGTGAGCATCGTGTGCCAAGAGTGAGCGTCGTCTGCTAGTTCTACTACCAGACGTTCCTCGAGTGAAAGTGATATTCTGTCGGTCATCATCGAGTACATAGCCTTGGGAGACCAGGTTGACCGAGAGATATTGCTTCGGATTGCTGAGATTAGGGTCGAGACTCTAGTGCATCACGGGACGGATGTTGCTGTCAGGGTGATCAACCCTGAGTTGCGGATCATCAACCTCGTGTTCGGTTGGTGTGTGTGCCGTGAAAAATTTTGGGCAACCGAGGGACCCGTGACAATTGGTATCAGAGCCTTGTTCTGAGGAAAGATCATGGCTGGGGGAAGAACTCGCGAAGCTATCGACGACCTGAAAGAGTGACTTACTGAACTAGAACGTGCTGTGGCAGAACTAGTTCAGGCAAACTCGTCCACTGTATCTGATGTGCCTGGAACCAGTGACCTGATTTCTAGAGTGGAGGCGCTGGAACAAAGAAACACTGAGTGGGAATCAAAAGTGGAAGAGCTAGTTGCTGATGTTGCTGCTGTGGGAAGTCTTTGCACAGACACAGCGCAGACGTTTGCCACCGAAATGGGGGTTCTAAAACGTGTTGTGACCAGGATGCCTAGCAGTTCTGAAGTGCCAAAGACAAAGGTGCCAGAACCTAAAGCCTTCAGCGGAACCCGGGATGCCAAGGAGTTGGAAAACTTTTTGTGGGGCATGGAGCAACACTTCACCACTGTTCGCACTCCAGATGAACAGAAGGTGGGATTGACGTCCATGTACCTAGAGTGAACAGAAGGAGTTGGAAAACTTCTTGTGGGACATGGAGCAATACTTCTGTGTGTCGTGTTTTGCTTGTCCCTGTTGCAATACTCATATCTGTGAACATCGTGTGCCAAGAGTGAGCGTCGTCTGCTAGTTCTACTACCAGACGTTCCTTCGAGTGAAAGTGATATTCTGTTGGTCATCATCGAGTGCATAGCCTTGGGAGACCAGGTTGACCGAGAGATATTGCTTCGGATTGCTGAGATTAGGGTCGAGACTCTAGTGCATCACGGGACGGATGTTGCTGTCAGGGTGATCAACCCTGAGTTGCGGATCATCAACCTCGTGTTCGGTTGGTGTGTGTGCCGTGAAAAATTTTGGGCAACCGAGGGACCCTCTTCCATTTTTGTATTTCATATGCTTGCCGTGAAAAATTTTGCAATAGAAGATGCAACAAATTATCAGACAGTCTACCCCAGAAAGATTTTCCATAATCTGTTTCTCTAACGGAAAGATTGCTTGCTGCTGTCTATTTAATCCCGTCCTTGTCTAAAGCCAGAAATCATCACTCAAGCACCGTTTGATGTTATCTATTCATTGTTAAGAATATTGATTGTTATTGACTGTTTCTGTGTGAGTGATCGAGTGAAAACAACTGTGCTCCGTTCCAGCAATCACAGTAGGATCTGTTGAAGATTGCTGAAAATTGGTGTGTTTTAGGAGTAGCTGTTGTTTGTCTGAAAAGCCACTTCTCTGAAGAGTAGTGTTGTGTGCTCACTGTATGGTTGTATATCTGCTTTTCTTATAGTGGATTCTTGAACTAGGCGAGGCCCCGCAGACGTAGGTGGTTGGCACCGAACTGCGTTACCATATCGTGTGTCACTTCTCGCTCTTTTAGCTTGCTGTTTCACTGCATTTGTAGTCTTCCTGTGACTCCAAAAATTTCAAAGAATATCAATTTGATTAGGCGTGAGCACGTGCACTCTCTCTAGCATGCAGCATGTCTTCCACAACAGCAATAATCAAAATCAATGTATATGGGTCTTCCAAAGGCAATCCGGGGATGGCTTCCTATGGTGGTCTCCTGCGTGACTATTTAGGCAACTGGATCAAGGGCTTCATCGGGGTCATTGGCCATGCTAGCGGTATTGTAGCTGAATTATATATGGAGCATTCGCAAGAGTTTCAAACTAGCACGGAACCTAGGCTACAAATACATTATTCTCGGGAATCTCATTCCCAAATAACCATTACCTTTACACAGCAAGACAACAAAGATTTCCATTGTCTTGCTGGCCTTGTTCTAGACTGCCAGCGTCTTAATGCTGGGCCGTGGACGACTTAATCCAACATAATCGAAGGGAAGGACACTAAATTGCAGATGGGCTTGGAAATCTAGTCCTTCAAACTAACTCGGCTGTTAACACGCTGTGGAAGCCTCCCAGGTTGATCAATCTTTCCCTCGTTGCTGATGCCTCTGGGTTCTCTTCTGAGGCCCTAATGCCCATGTTTTCCTTCCCAATAAAATAATAATAATAATAATAATAATAATAATAAACCCGTCCGATTCTCTCGCCATAAGTTTTGGACTTCGCCCTCGACGCTCAAAATAGATAGGGACGGAACAGTTTCCTAGTCCAATCTGTCACTCAAAGAAATCTAAAACTTAATAATAATATATAGTTGGCGCTCCCGCCAAAACAAGAGTTTCTATACAACTCTAACAGCTTTTAACTGAAGCGGATAAGGAAACTTCATTAAAAACTTTCTATTGGTATCTATCTCGAACGAATCCAAAACTCTCTTATATGTAAAACCCTTACATATTTCCTCCACTCTCTTGCATTAATCTGAAGTTTCTTTGCTCTGCTCTTCTGTCTCTTTTCTTCTCTTTTCTTCTCTATGGAGCCCAACAAGGGGAAGAACGATCAGAAGCTTCTTCAATCCGTAATGCCCACTTCGACTTCAAACCTCGACCATCGCTCTCTCGATCCCTTCATCGAAGTTGTTCCTCCTTGGACGTATCAAGACCAATTCTCTCGTCTTAGGATCTCGTCACCGGCCTCGTTCACCAGCAGCAGCAGCACCACCACCACCATCACCACAGAGCCTAATGTGGATTTTTATCTTCAGTCTTTGCTTCCGCCGGAGCTTTCCACGAAATTGCTTCTTGAAGAGCGCAGCAACAATTTCGAAGCAAGAGCTACCGACGATCCTACCGCGGCGGTAATGTGTACAGTGAGGCAACTGCAAGGGCAGGTCAAGCTTCGCAACGAAATCATACAGCATGTAGTCGCTGCTTATCACGTTCTTCTCTGCACTTCATCTTCTTCTTCCGAAGATTTGGATTCTTTTTCAAATTGCGATGCGCAAAGGAGGAGTTTTAATAGTGGAAAGCCTGTGGTCCAAGCCGCGGTTCCTGATTCTTCAAATCGTTCTCGTTCCAGGAAAGGTGGTTGCTCCTTGGGTCGAGGATTTTCTCCTTCATCTTCTAATCAGAGATTTTCCATTCGTAGTTATTGCTCTTCTAATGGGAATCATGGATGTAATGGTAGTAGGCATCATAGTGAAGAGCATTGTAATGGCGGCGGACACAGTACGTCTGTGCCTGATTTGAATTTTCATAATAAGCTTCGGCTCAGGCCACCTCGGCATTACACTTCTCTGGAAGAAATTGAAGGGAAGATGCTTGAGGCAACTAAGGATCACAACGGTTGTATGTTCTTGGAGCGTAAGATTATAGGAGGGAAAAAGGAGGAGATTGATTTGATATTTAATGAATTAAAGGTTCACTTGATTGATCTGATGGTGGAACACGGTGGGAGTTCTATCGTTGAGAAGATTATAGAGTTTGGTGAGGCGGAACAAAGGTCTTTCATTCTTTACTCAGTTATTCAGAGCCCTGAGGTCCTTTGGAATCTATGCTGCGATTCTCATGGGTAATTTAATGTTAAAAGAGAGTGTGAGAGAGGAAGACAATTTGGTTCACTCAAGAATGGTTAAATTATTAATTCATTCATATCTTCTGCTTGTCTTTTGTTTTGTGTATGCAGAACCCGGGCTGTGCAGAAGTTGTTGGCGTATCTTACTGATCCAGAAGAAATTAATCACTTTATATGGGCAGTGCAGCCTATGGTGTTCCCGCTGATTAATGGACAACATTCTCATCACGTCATTGGGCATTGCTTCCAGAATTTCACCTTTCAATCAAATATGGTACTTTCTTGGTTACACTCTTTTCTAAATTTATGTGCTCTGCCATCTACTCTTTCTCATTTTCTTTTTTCTTTAGAATGTTAATTTTGAATGCTTCTCATAAGTATAACCAAAGGTATGTAGGAATAACTTTTCTGATTGTTATACCTCTTCCAATAATGTTTCTTCACAATTGATAGTCATGAAGACTAAATAAATGCTACAAGTAGATAAAAACATCAACACAGTCACAACTGTAAATCTGATAAAGTTCTGTCTAAATTTGTTAACATGCTTCTCTCTTGAAGTGCACTAAAAGTTAACATCATGAGATTGCTTATTTTGCAGTACCTTATAAATGCGTTGGTGGAAAACTGCGTTGACATTGCAACAGATTGCAGTGGATGTTGTGTCCTGCAACAATGTGTACAATGTGCACATAGAGAGCCAAAGCTGAGACTTGCGACTAAAATAGCTCAAAATGCGCTTCTTTTGTCTCAAAATGCTTTTGGGTACATCTCTTTAACTATTTTGTTTTCTAATTCAGTTTTACTACACAAATTATGTGAACTTAAACTTGTTTATTTTGTGAATTCTACTTGGTTTTAGCAACTATGCTGTGCAATTTGTACTGCGAATGAAGATTCCACACATCAACAATGAAGTACTGACTCATCTGAAAGGGAATTTTGCATCGCTTGCCAAGCAAAAGTTTAGTAGCAATGTTGTTCAAGCATGCTTGAAGGAGTTAAAAAAAGAACAACATGCAGTAATTATAGAGGAGCTGGTGGAAGAATCAAATTTTTTATCAGTGTGTCAAGATCCTTATGGCAATTTTGTTATGCAGAGTGCACTAGAGGTGTCCGAAAAGGTTTGTTTAATTTTCCCTTTGGGCTTAAATTTCTTTATCATAAGCAACTTTGTTTTGGACTTTTAAGGATCAATGATCTCATACATTTCACTTATAGTTTCTTATTCTTACTGCTCCTTGCATGCAAGTGCAAGCCATGCTATCTAGACTTACTGACAGTTTTTATATATATATTTATTTATTTAAATTAATAGATGCAGGGGCCTCTCTTTCTTCTCTTGAAAAATATGATTCTGAGGAACTCTTCCTCACTGCGCAGCCACCCTTATGGACAAAGGGTCTTAAATTGTCCAGTCTTGAATAAATATCAATGCAAACCAAGAGGGAGATAATTTCTGGGGCTAACACATTGATTACAATGTCTGGACCTTTGGTTGCAGCAGAGAGAACAAGTTTTTGAAGCGGTTTGATGTTGTTTTCTACTAATTATTGATTACAATTTTTTTGTTGGTAGGTTGTTGATCGTTTCGTTATATATACTGTGAGTATGTTACCTATATTTTCTTATTCTGAAGGCTGTGTGGCCTAAGCTGGTTCCTCCGCCAACAGCCTTCATGAGGTGTATAATATGAAAGGTACATACAAACATGTATGCATATACAGTATAGTGTAGAGTAACACATATAGTAAGTTTCAGTTGTTATACAAGGAGTTGGAGAGAGGTACTTTCATTGCTAATGAAGGGTGTTTTTATGTTACTCTTTCTCATTTTCTTCTCTTTCTGCATTATTATAAATTGATACAATACAAGCACTGTCTCATCAATTCAAGCTTTATAAATGTTTGAATAACCACCAATACCATTATATATATTGTTTCTTCTCTGTATAAAATCTATTAAGAATACGATAGAAACCTTTGTTTTCTGCAAATAAAACTATAAAGACCAAAAAAAAGGGGTTTTTTTCCTCCTTAATTTAAAATATACCAGAAGAAATGCGTGAATGAATGGTATTGAAACATTTGTTTTCCCCACATAAAATCTAAAATGAAAAAAAAAAAACAGATGGTTTTAACTTTCCAAGAAGAAGAAAGAAGGGAAATATCTGAAATTGATGATCGGCGTGATGCTAGAGAGAATAAGGAGAATTTAATAATAATAATAATAATAATAATAAAAGGATGCACGGGGTGAAATCGACATTTAGCGTGACGCTGGAGAGGAGAATTGAGGAAAAGCAATAACATGGCCAATATTTAGACACATTGCTCTTGTAAATCACATAACAGTATGAAATAATTGAATAAATTTATTTTAAAATAATTAAATTATTGAATTCTCTAAATCACAAAACCATATGAAATAATAAATAAATATAAAATAAAATATTAAAAATAAGATTTAAAATATTAAAATATAGAAATATGAATATAAAATATCTGACTCTAAAAGTGGAATTTGACTTTTTGGGCGTAAAAATGATGACTTTACCCTTTTGAGGTCAAAAGAGTCATTTTAATCAAAATAAGACATAAGAAAACTCAAAATAAAATTTTTAGGTGTTTTCTCAAAACTTTATATTAAAAACCGCCCATAGGGATAAAATAATAATTTTATCACATAAAGATAAAATAGATTGCATCAATGATAAATAGAGATAATTTTTTTTACAGGATCATTTCAATCATTGACAGCAAACTAATAGTTTTACTGCACGAGGTTAAATGGTCATTTATCTAAAATTTGATACATGTACACTTGCTAAAGTAACATGTAGACTATTTTTAAATGTTTAGAGAAATATTCTAAAAGTTATCATAAATTATTTAAATTAATTAAACAAAAATGTGATAAAATAAAAAATTATATATACATAATGAATAATGTACATAGGAATAAAAATTAAGTACGAAATTCTAGTAACTTGACACATAAAATAAGTTCAGTTTTTACTAATAAAATGCAACAATGAGAACACATAAAATGATGGAAATTGATCAAAATTAATTAATTAAAAAAAAATCAATGAATAGGATTGAACAATAAATAGTTAGTTGTAGGTCCAAAACTTGAACAGTTAGATTTATAGACATGTGGACATTGTGCGGGCCCCATTATTCCTTTAGAAAAATCACAAGGGAGCATGGAAACAATCTAAATGTGATGCCAAACATGATATTAAAAAAACTAAAAAAAAGAAAAAAAAAACTTTAATATGAAAAGTTTGAGTCAAATTAGAATATTTGAATCTCATCTTAAACAATTCTATCCAAATCCAACTCTTTAGTTCATCTAAAATACCAAATTTAAACAAACCATCTTATCACTCAGTCTAATTATAGGGAATGACACGGTAGAACTTAAAATCCAAAAATTTAACTTAAAAAACCTATGATTAACCTTCACATATAATGTAAAAGTTAACCAAACAACCTTACCCAATTCAACTCCCGTAGAAGTGATGATTTCTTGTGCATGGGAGAACCTTAGTTAAACTATGTGTTTACAAAAACAAAGATCCTCCATTCTCCACGTTTCCCTGTGCCTAAATAGAAGTGAAGATAGTATCACATGAGGTGAACTTTGAGAGCAAGCCAAAAATCCATGTCATATGATCAATATTTATCCCATAAACTTAAACCTAGTCATGTCATTCTCCTCCAAATTCCGATTGACATTTCTTCTTCCTATTTCAATCGTCAAACTAGCGAAGAGAAGATCCATGCCAACATACAAAGTACATCCCATAAATTGAGAACACAAATCCAAAATCATCATTCATTCCTGTTCAGTTGTTCTCTTCCCTAATCTTTTTTCATTTTGGCTAAGAAAATGAGCCATACTAGGTTGTTTTTGACACTTTTGAGGATGTCGAACCAACAAGAAATCATGCCAAGATTAACTTCCTGTACACACAAGTTGACATATGCTTCTTCTTTTCTTTCTTTTCATGAGTGTATTTTCTTTTCCTTCATTTCCACTCCTGATCTTCACCTATCTCTTCTTTTCTTTTTAATTAAATCACCAAGTTCAACCGCATCTAAACCCTCAAGCCATAGCTATTCAAATTGGTATTAAACTTCATTTTAGGGTTTTATGTTTACTGGATCAACCAGAACTAACCAAGAAACATTACGAAAGGGTGTAATTTCTAATCTCTACATTTTGATTTCATATTTATCTATATGTTAAAATTTGTTGTTTAGGATAGGGAAATCTGTTTATTATTCACTAATATATGGTTGTATTAATTATACAATTTGATTTACATGATTGATTAGGTCATGAATGCATAAAGAAAAAAAATAATATACTTTATATCATTCTATGTAAATTGAAAATAAATAATCCTATCTAAAACCTTTGAGATGTAAGAACAACCTTCAAACATGATTAAAACATTATATTAGAATATTATTTTACTTGAATATAGTTTAGGATATGAAGATTATTATTCAAGTGTAAATATTGTTGGGACCCCCTGGTGGCCTGGCCAGCATAACATGTAACATCTCAAAAATTTTATAGAAATTTGAATTTTTACTTAGAATATTATACAGAATTGGTGAATGAAAAATTTGGCATGTCCTAGTTATTCAAGTACGGATCAAAAATCAATTTAAGGGATTTTAGAAAGAAAAAAAAATATGATTTTAATGCACAAAATGAGATATCATCGTCAAAAATACAAGGATATGTGCAAAATAAATTAGAAGTCGATTTGGATCGAGATTCGGCAAAAATCCGAGGAGAAAACAAGGAAATTGGCTGAAAAATCAGAGAAATAAACTCAAAATAATGTAGACCGTTGATCTGCGTCTGAAAACAGCATCCAACGGCCAAGATCAGCAACTCACGTACGCCTGGGAGCACCGAATCAATCCGATCGAACGGCCAGTGATAAAAAAGACGTGATTCGAGGACGATCGTGCGGCAAGAACGAGGATCTGTGAATACGAAATCAGATCGCACACGATGATCGAGGATGATCAACGGACAAGATTGAGGCGCTGAGAATCTATCACGAACCAGTGCAGCGATCGAGGTGAATCGGACGGTGCAGATCGAGTTCGTGTTGGAAGATCGCGAACGGTGCGTGCGTCGAGGAAATCGGACGGTCCAGATCTCACCCGCCAGATTAAGATCGCGATCGAACACAGCGATCGAGGATCATCTACGGTTGCGATTGACGATCAGATGCTGATGCGTGATACAAGAATCATCCAACGGTGCCGATCGAAGATTGATGCGTGTCTCGAGGAAAATCAGACGGTCCACAGCTTATTTGCCCGATCTGATCGTGATAAGTATCCTGAGGCCGATCCGAGGGCTGTGATTTAATACGTGTTTTAAAAATTCGAGAAAATACAGAAATCCGAGATAAAATCCAAAAAAATACCAGAAAATTCCCAAAAAAATTCCAAAAAATATGGTTTTCAAATCCTATCTTGCTTATCAACTTTCAAAGATTTGGGGGCACGAAATTCTGAGAATTTGGCAAGATTTCAGCACAAACATGCCAATCCACACCTCTTGAAACTCTAT
>JAJIYU010019104.1:0-10920 GCA_030144865.1 Tinospora cordifolia | reverse complement strand
TTATTTATTTATTTTAACTTAATTTATTTATCAAACTTTATTATAACATTATTATTAATAATATTAATACTCAATTACTTAATCTTTTATTTTATTTATTATTATTATTATTATTATTATTTTATTTTATTTTATTTTATTTTATTTTATTTTATTTTTTTCGAGATATTACAAATATTGCTTGAAAGCATGACATAGAATAAACACAGTTATAAAGAATGTAATAGTTTAAAGAATAACATGCTAGTTAAAAACTGTATCTGGACTAAGGTTTCAAATCATCAAATCCAACCCTATGGTCATCGCTCAAGCGGGTCGTAAGTCAAATGTATCGACCATTCAAGCAGGTCATGAGCTAGGCGTATTCCTCGAATACCCTAACCTCATACTCGGTCCTCAAGTTTTGTCACTCGAGCAGGTCGAAAGTAAGGAACATCAATCATATGCCTTAATCCCGTGCTCGGACCTTGAGTTTAATCTCGATCACATCATGTACCCTGACCCCATGCTCCACTTCTAGCCTATGGTTTCATTATATATATATATATATATACTTCAAACTAATTGATGTAACGCAAATCACGTAAAACCATTAAACTCATGTTATTTACTCATACTTTATGCAAGGAATAAAAGTTAAAGTAAACACCTGAATTAAGCTACTCAACTTGGGTTTCGCATACTGATGTCCCATCGATACTTAGCCCAGTCCTACAGTATACGTTTGGATCTGCGTTATTTAAACTCAATTTCAGTTTCTTTGAGAAATGTATCTCAACTCTAGTTCCATTATTCCTAATTAGTTTCGATCAACCCAAATTTGACGTTTTCAAATTTGGTCAATTGGTCAAACTTGGTCAACTAGTCAAACTTAGTCGAACATGGGTGAATTTTGGTCAAATTGGGTTAATTTGGTCAAAATCTCTAATTTTTCACAAAAATTTCTAGCTTTATGTTCCATTTGCGCAGTAGATTTTTTTTTTTTTATTTTTCTACAATCAATCTGTGCATCGGATTTACGCGAAAAGTTTTCGAATTTGATCTAAACCCACTAAATATTTACCAAAAGGGATTTTTGGTCTTCATTTGATTGGGTTTTTAAGTAAAAATATCAGTAACTTTACATTATCGAATTTTATGTGCCAAACAACCACTTTTCATGTAAATTGACCCGCTTACCCAACTTAGATTAGGACAAAAATTGGTACACATGTTTTTGAGATACCCAGCAAGGTTTCTACCAAATTTTAGCTCAAAATACCTAGGTTTACATCACAATGAAGTGTGCTCTTGAAGATAAGACACAATTTAAGTTTGGGGGTGCGCATTAAAGATTCTTCAATTTGAGGTTATTTTTCCTTTAATTTTTATATAATATGTGTTCGTTACTGCTTCTAAACTGCATATATTTATGGACATATCACAAAATTATATAATAGTGAAATTCTTTCATTACATTTAGATATCATGATCATATTAGCTTCAGAACATGAGCATAGAGAGCATATAGGTGTTACTTAGGCTAGATCCATGCAACATTTTTGAAAATTTTCACTAAGTGACCTTTGAAATTGAAATTTCCTCCAATGTGATGAGACAAAAAACTAGGGTACTTTCAAAAAGTCTGTGTGTTTGGTTTGTCTAAAATTTGACCTTGACAGATCTCTTTAGTCTTAGGTAAATTGAGAATTCGAAATTGAGGAAAGTGAAGAGTGGTGATCAAACCAGAAATGCAGAGAATTTTTCAGACTCTTAAAATAATTAAATCTATCTTGAATGTTGCTTAAGAATGACTCTATGAGGGAAATGAAGTAGGCCATCTTTGTTTGAGTTTCAGCCTTAAGGCCGGTCCCATCACTTATTATCCTTTGTAACCAATTTTGAGCCTTATAGCCTATTTTTCTTATGATGAACCTAAACAATACATATAGACACTTTATTTTTTTGTGCATGCCTCAATTGAACCTAATTGTATCGACTCGTGGTTATAATATTACTTATTCTAATGATGTAAAAGAAGGAGGGGATGCTAACATTGAGATACATATGTTTTCAGTTTTTGTTTCTATTTTTTATATTGTTTTAAAAAAGAAAAAAAGAAAAAAAAATTATATATTCAGCATTTCAATATTGTCAATAAAAGTTAAACCTCCTACTTTTATATAAGTGTATGTATGGGTACAGATTGACGTGCATGTGATTAAATAAGTTTGGGAGAATTGTGAAAACAATATTGTGAGAATGAATGAAGAACAAAAAGGGATTGAATAGAAATGATCAAACTACACTGAGAAAATCAAACAAAATAGGTTGTTATTATTGATATGAGTATATACTTGAGTCAGAATTAAAATCCTATAACACTTGCACCTTGAGCTAGACCATGTTACAACCTAAAAGAAAGACTACTGATCCTGACTACAGTTTGACTTGAGTAGAGGATAGATAGAGGAAGACATTGAGAAGGTTTGTGTACATAGATATTAGGAGATCATTTTTAGGAGTGGGATGACAATTAAAAACCACCTACAAAGTCTAGGAGGATTGAGATACTGACTGACGAGAAGGTGAAGTTGAAGAAGAATGGAGGATGGTCTGAAAATATAAACAACCTGAATGGCCCTAGGGAAGTGTTAATGAATCACAAATTATAGGGATGGAAGATGGAGGTCACAAGGATGAGTGAAAAAGAATTTAACTCTATATGGTATAGTGTATCAGTTTTAGAGTTTAGTCATTATTCAAGGACGAACAATAGTTTAAGTTTGGGGGTATTTATTAGTTGCATTGCTTGCTAACATTATATATATATATACACACACACACATACACATTTTGCATGAGTATATGTCAGGACCCCTTCCCTAGGCTGAAGGACAACTCCACTAGCACAGTGACTCAACGAACTCACTCATCGAGTTGAGTTCGCCCAATCATCGTTAAGCCCTTACATTCCAATTTATACGACAAACAACATCAGAGTAATTTAAACATTCATACTGTAAGGTGCGGAAGCAACAAAATATTACACATTATTATGTCTCAAAAGTACAGTTTGACCATTAAACCATTACAGACATACAAAATGTGATCGACCTCAGATAGAAACAAAAAAAACAGAAGACCACTCTGGAACTAGGCTATCACCATGCCTTTCCTTCTATCGGCTGCTAAGGAACCTGAAATGTTAGTAGAGTAGTAAGCTTAAACCGGCATCCAAAACTTAGTGCATGTATGCATGAATAATTTCTCAAGAATCATGGTAAGTTATAAAAACAGTTATAATTAGTGCAACAGTTGAAGAAGAATAGTTTAAATACATGCAGTTCAAAATTATATCAAGACTAGGGTTCAAATCATCAAGTACAACCCTATGGTCATCGCTTGAGCGGGTCAAGAGTTAGGCGTACCGGCCACTTAAGTGGGTCAATGGTTAGGTGCATTCATCGAACATCCTAACCCTGTGCTCGATTTTCAAGTGTCGTATTCGAGTGAGTCTGAGGTTAGGCGCACTGATCATATGCCCTAACCCCGACACTTGGACCTCGAGCCTAAACTAATCACATCGTGTACCTTAACCCTGCACTCGGACCTCGAGTCTATGGTCTCTTTATCAGTATACAACTACATATATTTAAAATCAATCATTGTAGCTCAACATGAGAAACCATTCAATCGATGACAATTTCAATCATTTTCCATGCAAAGAATACAATTAAGATAACAACTGAATTAAACTACTCATCTCGGGTTTCGTGCACCGATGTCCCCTAGACACTCAGCCCAGTCCCCCAATCTAGGCTCAAATTTGCGTTATGTTAGACCCAATTTCAGTTCTTCATGAAACACTGCTTAATTCAGTCTTACTATTCCTAATCGGTTTTAGTCAATTCGAATTTGAATTGGTCAAACCTGGTCAACCGATCAAACTACGTCAACTAGGTCAAACTAGTCAAAATTGGTCAACATTGGTTAATTTGGTCAAAATCAAGTTAATTGGGTCAAAATTCCTAATTTTCAAAACTTAGTCAATTCTAAGTCTTTTAGTTTAATTTATGCAGAAAATTTGTCAATTTTTTTACGACCAATACAACTAGTGGATTTATGCGAAACTTCCAAATTTGATTCAGACCCTTCAAATATTCACCAGAATTTTATGTTTCTATTTTTGAATTTCATTTGATACGTTTTCCAACTAAAATAACAGGAGCCCCAAATCCTGGATTTTTCTTCCTATCTATAGAGTGAAGTTTCTGAATTTTCGGTGATCAATCTGACCGTTGGATTTATGTGAAAATTTTCAGATTTGATCTATATCATTTAAAAGTTCTCCAGAATTTTGGTTTCAATTTTTCTGATTTCATTTACTATGGTTTTTGAGTGGAATCATAGATATTCTCAAATCTGGTCCTCTTTGTTCTAACTACGCAGTAGGACTCACAATTTTTCTGCTGTCAATCCGTATATCAGATTTGCGCAATATTTTCCAGTATGATCTACACTTCCTAAGGTGTCTCCAGACTTTTATTTTATGAATTTTGGACCTCTTTTGGTATGTTTTTCAAGGGTGATATAAGGGATTTTTGGGTTCCCAGATTGCATGCGACAGACATTCGTAAGGCCACTTATTTGACCCCACTAGACTTATCGATTTGAGACCAAATTTTTACACAACATTCCTAGTTGTTTCATGAAAGTATCATCTAGATTTTAGGAAAATCGGACATATGTAAGTATTTTTAAAAATTAATAACAAAAAGCACAAAATTATGGTATCATGATAGATTTTCCAAAAAATTTTTGAGTAACAATCATGCATATCTGGTAGCTCAATTCGTCATCATTTTTGACATGCTCCGAGTGCTCATTTGTTATTATTCATAAAATAGAAAATGAAGTAGACATAAAAAGCTTTAAAATGAGCTATAATACCTCAAGATCAGAGTTCGAATGAGCCACGAAATTGCCTCGCAAACTCGGCCAAAACACAGTTTGTTTGATTTTTTGGGTCCTATAGTCGCGAACAACGCCTCTTTGACGCCATTTTTGACATGTTTCAAGAGGTCAGTTGGTATTTCTCATAAAATGAAAGTTGACTTAGACATTATAAGCTTCAAAACGAGCTATAATACCTTAATATTGGACTTCGAATGATAGAGAAATCAATTTTGCGAAACTCGGACAACACACATTTTTGGGTTTTTGCAGTGACAAACAGCAACTTTTGCGGTCGTTTCTGCCTCAACGGGCCCTTGTTTTCGATCAAAGTCTTACACCTCTTTGAAGAGAGTGGTGAGAGCTTTCCAATGACTATAAGAACGTCCAAAATGAACTTTGGACGAGAGAGATATTGAGGTTGGAAGATGGCTTATCCAAACTGATTTCTGCATAAAAAAATGTTTTGTGATGTTTGGGAGAGATTTTGCACGAACCAAAACGTGTCATGTGGCCACCCACGTGGCCGGGGGAATGGCCAGGTATGGAGGTTGCTTGGCCGGAGTTCACAGGGTGCAGGGGCGGCGTGCCAATGACAACCACCGGATGTCCAAATTAGGAGGCAAAAGCCTACTCTGCTATTGTTGCAAGTAGTTGGTGGAAGGGAAGAGGAGAAAGTAAGGAAGAAGAAAGGGAGAGAAGAAAAAAAGTGGTGGGCTGGGCTGTGCCCCAGCCCGGCCCATATGGGCCTAGGCAGTCTAGGCCCATGCACCTAGGCTGCCCAGGTAGCCCAAAAAAAATATTTTTTTTGTATTTTTTTCTCTTTACCAATTTCATTTCCTTTTTTTGTACACACACACACACACACACACATATATATATATATATATATATATCAAAATTTCACTTTTTTTAATTATCAAAAATCATTTAATCCTTATTTCTCATCAAAATCTCCAATTACACACCATTTTCGTTATTTGTATAATTATTTTCCCAAAAAATTGAATAACCCATCAAAAATTACATTTTTCTCCCAAAAATTTTATTAATTTTTCTAAAAATTTTATAATTATTCCAAAAATTCAATGATCAATTCCAAAAATTATTTCTCTGAAGAACTCACATTTTCCTTATGATGTCACATATTTTTTTCTCAAATTTGCATTTTCCTCATTATTCTCATTTTTCTTCAATAAGTAATTCAAAATTAGAAAAAATTGAGAATAATTCATGTATTTCTATTAAAATTTCTAGAAAAATATACAAAAATACATATTCACAAATATGGGTTGTTACAATATAGGTAGGAAATAAGATATATTTATTTACAATTAGGTGCATAAGCATTTCTAAGAGCATTGTATGTATTTATGCATTTTGAAAATTTTAAATATAGTTTTTATATATTTATAATTGTGATTTAATGTCGAGGAAGGTCTTCTATTCTTTGTGTAGGTTTAGAATAATTGAGAACATATATATACAAGGAAAAAAAAAAGGAAAAATGGCTTCAACAATGTAGAAATCTAGTAAATGAAGAATGATAAAATGCATTGTGGACCAAGCAGCAAATTCGGTCCAACCCAACACAGATAACGTGACCCATTCAACATTGCCAAGCCCAATTCGGTCTAGCCCAAAAATAGCAATGTGTGCGCATGAAGCAAAATGTGATTTCGGATGGGCAATGTTAGAAATCGAGACATGAATTAGTGCGCATGAAGAAAAGTGGAATGGCCGAATGGTAAATTGAAGCAAAGGGCAAATGCTCGACTAGAATGGAAGAAAGAAGCAAAAATTGTGGTGTAGTGGCAGATTGGGTAAAAATGTTGAACAAGGAGGGGCATGATTGGAACATTGAAGGCCATGCTTGTTTGTTAAACAAAACCAAGAACGGAAAAGAAAGACGCAAGATAATAAACCACATAGGACCATGGTGTTGCCATGGTAGACCGCGGTCTAGCGTTTGAGAATGGGCCAAGGTTTATAAAATTCAAGGGGTGTAATTTACATGTTCATATTAATGTTTAATTAGGGTTTTACGCGAGTTTTTTAGAAACACTATAAATAGACATCTCCGGTTAGGGTTTTCATTATTATTGAGATTATTATTCAGTTGTTACATATTTTTCTAACGGCTAGAGGTGAAGATCATTGAACAAATATGAACAAAAACACGAAGAACAAGATCAAAGTCTAGTATGATGTTTACTTTCTTTAATTCTTTGCTAGGTACTAAGTGTTTCAATTTTTAGGATGTGATTTCAATGGTAGGAATCTTTGATTCTAATTTTCAATTAATCTATTTTGATGTTTTGTTTTCTATTTTGTGTGACTAATGTTTTTTATCTATAGACCACAGATAGATTGATTTTAGATTGTTAAACTAACTTGGGAGAGAGGTTTAACAGTTAGATAATTAAAATATAGACTTACAACAATCAATTAACCGAGAGCTTGTTGATTCTTTAGGAGTTTGTACAAGAATTAGAATTTTAACGTATTAGTTTATTTACTGTACAGCTCGAGAGGAGGTATTAGGCAATTTGACTTATAGATATTAAGACGCCTTGGGAGAGGGTTATAATGAAAGTGTTATAACCTACAGAATTAAGAACCATATTAATTGAAATAAGAATTGAAGGAAAATACAGATGTAATAACCTGAAATTTTGTAACGCATACACGTCGAAAATAAAATTTTAAAATATAATATAATCAAGAAAATAAATGAATAATGTTTTAAATAACTATGTAGAAATTAATTAAATTGAATTATTAATTAACAAAATTAAATTACTTAATTAATGTAATTTATATATGTATATGTATTTATATAATTAAATTAAATAAATGTGTTGAAAGTAATTAAATTAAACAATGGGATATATATATATGTGTGTGTGTGTGTGTGTGTGTGATTGGATGATTAAAGTGGGTATTATTTATGGATTAATGACAAATCTCATTTGATGAATATTATGTATTATTTACGGGCAACAATTGAAATTAAATTTAGAATACAAACTATTGGTATACTTTATATGAGATTTATGTGGTAGTTAAAATTAAATTTAGAATACAAATCATTGGTACACTTTATATATATATATATTGGGCGGTAGAATTTGATTTTAAATGCATGATGTGGGTTGATGAAATTAGGAAGTTCATGTGGATAGTGGTGCTTGTGGAGACATATATATATATATATATATATATATATATAGATGAAATTAGAAACTTAAAGTGGATGGTATGTATGAAAAAATATGGGGCACGTGATATCACATAATAAATGTGCTCTCCACTTTTCATCCTTTCATTTCGTTGTTGTTTGCAGAAGAGACCATAAACCAATCTCATTTCCAGAAGCCGAACACGACCAGAAACGAAGAGGAAAGGAGGAAAACGGGACGTAGAAAACAGAAGCAAAAACAAAAGAAAATCTGTCAAATTCGACAAACAAGTATTTTTTTCCCAATTTCTAGTTACAAAAAACATTAAATAAGTTATGTACAACAATCCTAAGGGTGTAGTTTTTACTATAAATAGTGTTTTATACCCGGACCCAAAAATTAGATATTTTTTCACGGTGAGTGAAACTTAATAAAATGTATACCAAAACACTCCTGGTGATGAATGAATCCCAAATATGTGGTTAGATTGCGTAGTTTGCCTTATAAATTTAAAAATAAAAGCCCAAAGGTTTATAACCTTTGGATGAACTTTTGATGGTGCTAAATCCCAATAAAGTTTTATTTAAAACTCGTAGAGATGTAGAAAATGAAAATTTGCATCCATTAATACCAAAGTCATGAATTTTGGATATCAATTGAAATTTTGGTGAACGATTGACTAATAGGATTATTTAATAAAATTTAGAAAAATTAGAAAAATTATGATTTTAAAGCTTATTTCTTTATGTAAATTCATATGTATAACATGTAATTATTATATTTATAATTATTGTTGCAGATTATTTTATAAATCATCTGGAGGGTTTTTAAGCCTTGAATTGGAAGCAAAAAAAAGTAAAATAGTGCATGTTTAATTATTTTGAACTTCAATTAGCTAAAATAAAATAAAATAAATTATTTGAGATATGAAGGAATTAAATATAAACTTATTCATTTTATTTTTGAAGTTGAAAGGATTGTTAAATGGATAAATTACATTGTTTGGAATTTCGAGAACGGGTTAAAATATTAAAAAAACCTTGAAACAGGAAATTGAAAATTTTGGAAGCTTTAGCTGAAGGTTTGGCATCTAAAACCTTATTACTCTTAGAGATAATTTTATATTATGCTCTTTATTCTGGAATGGTTGTGAATGGAATGTGATATCGAAGTTCAGGGGGTTGTGGAGATTTAGAGAATAATATCATAATTTTGAAATGACAGATTAAAAAATTCTAAGTGGATTAGTGTGACGAGCGGAAGCAAGAGAAATCCATAAACCTCAGGAAGGGAGGACATCCTTGCTCATCAATATTATGCAAATTTAGATTCAAAACATGATGATTGTTAGCTTAAGATATTTTGCATGCTGTGATTGTTAATTGCTGATTATTGTAATGACTTGAATGATGAGCATAATGTTTGGTTAATCACCTTCTGACATGTTTTATCAAATTCATGATTATTCATTTTTATTCATCATGTATTTGCTCATATTTACCGAATGATGTTGTATGGACGACACTGTTTGTGGAATTAAATAAGATTAATAGTTTATTAAGAATTTCACGTACCGATGCGGCAAATTGTCGCAGGTGCACTGTAAACCTCCATAAGTATATCATGTGCACTAGTCTGGACACGTCATAGATATTTTCACTTATTCAGCTGGATAGCTAAATTGTTTTAGGAAGCGGTAATCATTGGATTGTGAACACTAGATTGTGTTACCCTTTCTTAGATAGTAATCCCATGGTACAGTCTGGCTTGTATACCTAGAGTACTCGCTTTTGGTATTGATAGCGCTAATACCTGGAGTGGATATGTCATGATGGTAATGCTGGATTGCAATACCTGGAAAATCATGATAGTACATCTGAATTGTGTATTGGGAGTTACTCATTTGGATTACAGGAAATATCGAGAGAGGATTCTCTTTCGGTCATTAGGATTATAACAAGACAATTTATTGTTTGTAACACTTAATGTCTGAAAGTGCTTGTAATGTTTTGAATGCTAGTTTGTATAATATTAATGATGTATAGGAAGGACCTACTAGGCTTTCGAGCTCATTCCCATTTTACTTTTCAGGTACTAATAGGAGTGTTCACTAACAGGCACAGGGAATGATGTTAGAGTCTTGTTTAGAGGTTACTACAATTGTTTTCTTGTGTCTTATTTTGATGTAAATACTTAAATCGGAATCGTGTTCTTTTTATACGTTAAATATGTATAACTTTTCAAATGTTTAAATGCACCTTTTGGCTTATTTTGTATAAATGAATTTGATAGTAGTTAACTAAATGTTTTCTGACTTTTACCGCTGCGTTAGTATAATGTTTGAAGTTTTCTTATTTTCATGAACAAAAACCAGTGATAATGAGTTGATTATGAACATTCCATACATTAATGTTGGTCTACATTGCATATAAAATTTTGTAAACTTTCGGAAGAAAGTGAAATAGGAAATGGAAAGTTGGCAACTCGATTTTGAGAAAAGATGACTCGATGATCATGTACCGAGAAATCCAAACTTGAAATCAGGGTGTCACAATATGGTATCAGAGCTATAGTTGTAGCTCGCTGGGAAAATGTAACTTAGTGTGGATACACTGAATGGAAAGGAATTATCACAAGTATTTGATTTTTACTAAAATGAAATTTTCACTGGATTTGATTTTCACTGAAAACGAATTTACTGAATTGATTTTGAACAGCAGCTGAATCGATGGAATGACTATAGCGGATGGCTAGAAGTCTAGAGAAAATCTAGGTGATACCAATGTGCTCAAGTTGAGATTAA
>JAJIYU010019103.1:0-10915 GCA_030144865.1 Tinospora cordifolia | reverse complement strand
CATATGTGTTGGTTATCCGGGGTTCCGACTCAATGTTGCTATTAAGACTTCCGCTGAGCTAATTGAGACGAGTTTGTGTGAATGGCTGGCCAAGAATAGGTGTATTCGAGGTGCCGCACGGGCAAATCTAGGGAACGAGTGATAGGCCCGTGACACTAAGGCACTAATAGATTTGAAAGAGATTAAGAATTTTGTTTGGAACTAAAAACCCATTGAGATGATTTCACTTGCCTACCATCACATATTAACCAATGGTAAATATCATGCGTGTACAAGTGTATGAAACAATATATGGAAAAAAATGAATTTTCTTGCAAAACAACATTCTATATTAACTGATCTTTCTCTTGTATAGTTCATTTTAGACCCACATAGTTTGATTTGACTTTTTGCTTGTACTAAGATAGTCCATACATCCTCATGTTATTTGACTCAATACCTATGTTTTCAAGGTGCTGCAAAGGTGGCAGGTGACACTTAGGTATCATGAACTTGTAATTGAATTTTTTATGGTCTACCTAAATCCTCGTGTAATTTGACTCAATACTTGTGTTGTCAAGGTGTGGCATAGTTGACAAGCAACACCTAGATGGATTGGGTATCTAGACCGCCTAGGAAAAAAAATGATAAACTTTAACTGTATTTAGCTTAAGTTTTACAGAGCCATTCTCCCACTCACATCTCCTTCTTTTTGGTGAAATTGCTAGCTAATGGATATTGAGGAAGAAAGCTCTTAGGGGCCTTTTCAGCTAATTTGGTGGAGGGATGTTCTTTGTTTGATTAGAATGGAGATTAGGGAAGATGATTGAGATGCATTTAGTTTAGAAAAGGTTTGGTGTTTGTTGTTTTGGTTTTGTTGGATTCTGTTTTGATAAATCCTTTGTATCAATAAAAAACTTTGTTTCTAGCTCCCAAAAAATAAAAAAAGAGAAATTGCTAGCTAATGGGTCTTTGCTTAATAAACATTTAATTTTCATTCCTTATCTTCTTCCCATTAATTTCAATTCGATTTTAGAGACCAGGTGTACAAAAATTTCCGTTAAGATTGGCTAGATTTAACTTCTTGCTCTGTCTCATGGGCAGGATGAAAAGAGTGAAGGAAGTTTATGGAGTAATCAATTTCATGAGGAGTTTGCATTCCTCTACCAAATTGTTGTGTTCAACACGAGATATAGTTCTTTGCCCAGATATAAATGATGGGGGGCTTGTAAATCCATTGACCCCCATTTGCTCTGTATTAGAAGCAACACCCAAATCATCAGGCTGTTTGGAAGAGCTCTGTCAGATTGTTTCTAGTGGAATTGGCAGCTTGGATGACCTAGAGTTGAGTCTTGATTGTTTGGGGCCCTCGATTATCACCTCAGGCCTTGTGACTGAGGTCATAGATTCTTGCAAATTTCAAGCACCCACCCGAAGACTCCTTAGATTCTTGTTATGGTCTCGGAAAAACCTAAAACATGAATTTGGCAAGGATGCTTTCAATCATGCAATTCAGGTTTTTGCTGAAAGGAAAGATCTGACTGCTTTAGATATCTTGATTGCAGATCTTCAAAAGGAGCAAGGGACAATGGACACTGGAACTTTTAGTATTGTTGCTGAGGCATTCGTAAAATTGGGTAGAGAAGATAAAGCATTAGGTCTTTTTAAGAACTTGGAGAAGTTCAAGTGCTCAAGAGATAGAAATTGTGTATCTGCAATTGTTCATGCTTTATGCGCTAAAGGGCATGCTAGAAAGGCTGAGGGAGTTGTTTGGCACCATAAAGAGGAGATTTTTGGCATAGAGGCTTGCATTTACAAGAGCCTGCTTCATGGTTGGTTCGTAAATGGGAATGTGAAGGAAGCTCGTAGGATTATTGATGAGATGAAATGTCTTGGAGTTCCTGTAGATCTTTTTTGTTATAACACATATCTCAGGTGCCTTTGCAAAAGAAACCTTAAATTCAATCCCTCAGTTCTTGTTACAGATGCGTTCGATTTGATTGTAGAAATGAAGGCTAATGGGACTGCACCAAATGTTGTTAGCTTTAATATCGTACTTTCTTGTTTGGGTAGGTCAAGAAGAGTGAAAGAAGCTTATCGAGTCCTCTACTCCATGAAGAATTCAGGCTGTCCTCCTGATTGTGTCAGTTATTATCTCGTTGTGAGAGTTCTATATTTGAGTGGAAGGTTTGGTATGGGGAACCGAATTGTGGATGAGATGATAGAAGAAGGTTTGGTGCCTGAACCAAGGCTTTACCATGATTTGATTGGTGTTCTATGTGGAGTTGAAAGATTAAACCATGCACTCAATTTGTTTGAAAAGATGAAGAAGACATGTATGGGGGAATTTGGTGCGACATATGATTTGTTGATACTCAAGCTTTGTAAATGTGGGGATTTTGAAAAGGGTAAACAACTGTGGGATGAAGCAAATAGGAGCAGAATTGTCCTTCGATGCTCAAAGAGTGTGTTGGATCCATCTATCACAAAGGTTTTCAGGCCAACAAAAAGAGTTGACATTGGGAACAAATAATCTTCATATTTATGTCTGTTTAACACAGGCAGCTCATCTCTAAGACTAACAATTGTGGCTCTTATGTCCAATGAGTTCAACATAATATTGGAGCTGTGGTCTTGGATGCCATGTGTTTGAACATCCTTGCAAAAATTTTGCTTGGTTCTGTCATTCATTATTCTTCTACCACAACGCTTGTGAGAAAAATGTTATTATCTATGATCATTGATAGGCAACATTGTCACCCACCAAGAAATTGTAGCATTTACGTTTCACACATAACTAACAATGTAAAAGATGAAATATATGAAATAAAAGAACTGTGTTCTTGTTAATAGAAGACAGATCAGTGTATGATATGACAAATATGTTGTTTCATTCTTAGTTTTTCTATGATGCTAACAGAGCTCCTCTTGTATGAAAAATCGAATCTATTGGATAAAATATAATTTTTGTTTTTTTTTTTTTGGGTCGAATACACACACACCCCACATACAAGCTACTTGTAGGAGAATCGAACCCTGCCTACCTAGGTGGGCATGCAAATGCCTTAACACTTGCTCTGGCAGGGGATTTGCGATGGAATATAAGTTGTTGGTGGATAAGGTTTAATTGAAACTCTTAGATGAAATATATAATATCAAGAGTTGCCTAAATGACTTCGCTGACCCTTTTTGCGTATCATATATGCTGTAGAGGTGAATAAGATAATGATTGTATACGTGGATGTGTTGAAAAAGTGATATTTTTCTTTGGTTTTGATATGTTATTGCGTGATATAAGTTTATATCTGATGTTATTGTCATAGTTTTGGATCTTAGCATTGTTGATGGTTGGAACAAAATGTTGTTGGTTATTGGTTAACCAGAGACCACAGTATATTTGTAGCCATCTTTGACAAAGTTATCAAAGTCATGCATCAGAATTGGATCATTTTGGAGTTGGTGATTGAAAATTGGGATTAATTTAATAACTATGAAAATTGTGTATGAAAACACATATATAAGTTAATATCCATATACATATTGCATTAGTGTTTCTTTATAATTTGTTAACTAGACTTGTCATTTTAACCACATTTCAACTAAATTTAGAAATTCTTTTCCAAGTAAGGCTGCCTACACAAATTTACCTTTTCCTCTCCATTCTTTAGTTAAGTCAACACTTGAATTACAGATTTTCCTAGCTGTCTGTGTAGCTTGATTTAGAAGGTTCAGTCATAGTTCATTTGACAAAATGTTATGCTTGCTGTTAGTTACCTAATTTCACCCTTCTCCTTTGGGATAGGTTGTGTTTTTAATGATTTGCAAATAATTTCATCTAGTCGGAATTGGTTAGTAAAGATTATATCTCCACCGAGAGCATTAATCTTACAAAAAATTAATACATCTTGTAACTAATCAAATTTAATTAAAAATTGGTTTTCCAGAGTTATGTGTTACATATACCACCAATGTCCTAGTTTTTGCTGTTAGGCCAACTGCATACATACTCCTCGTTCTCATAGGAATTAGTTAATGATAGAACTTTTACGTTTTAACTTTGCTAAAGGGTAATAAATGCTTTAAATTTGTGATGAGTAGTTGTAAATTTCTTAGTTCAACCCAACACATTATAACTTCTTTGAATTTGATACTTAAAAGCATGATATTTAGAATCTATGATTCAGCTATTCAATTTTTGATTTCACCTTCAAGAATATTCTTCTGAAGTGTTAGAGCTTTAAAGCCAAATTATGACAAATAACGTTTAGACAGTGAATTGTAAGATATATCTATCCTTTTTCAGGATTCACTAGCATTAAATTCAGTTTAAGGTTTCAATGAAGTTTCACTTTAATCATACTGTGAATTGTAAGATTCATATATGGGTTTTTATTGTTGTTACTATTATTATTGTTATTATTATTGTTGTTGTTGTTGTTGTTGTTATTAATATTACTTTGATTTGAGGTTTACTTTGCTTTTAGGATGAATGCAACCATTTCTACTGTTCTTGTATTTTTATGTTCATTGCTCTCTCTAATAAAGTTTTGTCGGTCTTCAAAAAGGGAAGAAATCATTCTTACACTCTTTGCCTACCTACTACATGTCTATATGCAAACCCCCGAAACGGGAAGCTAGCCGAATTGAGAAATTGATGCGTGATTTTCTATGGGAGGGTCCGGATGGTGGCCATGACATGCATTTGGTGTGATGGAATCAAGTTCAAATGAAGAACTTAGGAGGGCTCGAGATTGGAAATTTGTTGGTAAGAAATAAAGCTTTGGTGGCGAAATGGCTTTGGCAGTTTCCGAGTGAGCAAGATCAGCTATGGGCAAGAGTAATCAAAAGTAGGCACATATTGAACATCAATGGTAGAGATGCTAGCATTCAGAGGAACGCAACATACATAAGCTCTTGGAATTCTATTCACTCTATTCATTAGTTCTTTGATACCTTCATTAGGTTGCAGGTTGGCAATGGAGGGAAGATTTGTTTTTGAGAGGATGCATGGTAGAGAAGTGAGGCTTTCTCAATTATGTTCCCTAGATTATATAGGCAATTGATAGGTAATAACCCTCCTATTTCCTTCTTTTTAGAGCACAGTACCAGTGTTGCTCACCAAAGTGGGGAGTCAATGGTTCATTTGTTTGTGTGATGTCATTATGGCTGTATTGTTTGGGAAAGGTGGAGACGTCACTTTCCTATATCTTTGAAGGCTTAGAGCAGGATAGTTCATTCTGTGTTTGTCCGTTTTGGGAGGATGTAGACAAGAAGTGGAGGGCCCATTGAGTGGTGGCTAGTTTGGTAGTGGTTTGGTGTATGTGGGAGGAGCGGAATGCTAGGGTGTTCACATCACTCTCACAAGATTTGGGTGGAATCTCATTATCTTGCCTTGTTTTGGATTAGTCACGGCCTTGTCTCTCTAGGATATTTCATTTCCGATTGGTTAAGAGGGTGGAGAAGTGTATTATAAAAGGGTGGGTTTTTATGTATTGTCGGTGTTGTTTTTGTGGTCTTGGTTTGTCTTGTAATATATTTCTCCCATTAATAAAATAGTTTTATCTTTTGCGCAAAAAAAAAAAAAAGAAAAAAATCATTAACTGGAATCTGGATTCTAACAGCCATGATATCTAGCACGAGTGATGCAAGATAATCTTGAATAACTTATCAATATACGCCATACCCTCACGTAAGAAGTTTTTAATAAAATTAATTTCTACTATTTTTTAATAATTTTCCTTTAGTTCAAGTGATATCAGTTGAATGTTTGCTGTGTTGGTATATTTTGTATTAGATTAGTAGAAAAACCCCAAATGCCAATGGACAACAGTAGGTTTAGTGGACTAGTACCATCTCTCTTTGGTCGTTTTATTATGTGGGATCATAGCAGAGATTTATCTGTCATTTCTGTTTCATGAACAATAAGACTATGAACAAGAAAGCAAATACAGGCCCTGATATCATTAAAGGTCAAAGGAACACATTGATTTAAGATTGTAGCTGGAGAAATATTATTCATTAATGCACCAGAAAATGGCAAATCTAATGTTGAAGTTTTGATCATCCATTAATGGACATTCTTTTGCAAATGCACTTGGATTAAATGAGCATAAATATGAGTTTCTTTTTTTTTTTTTAAACAAAAAACCACCTTGAAAAATACAAACGCAAAAACTAAATAAAATGGAAACTGCCCTCTTCCACAACTAACACCTTAGATACTCTGAACATACAAGCAGAAAAAACATGTAATCAACCCCTATGTATGTTAAGAATACTCACAATATTTGTCACATTATTGAGATTAAATTTGAGTTGCAACCATTATATTTTATAATTTTATGAGTTTTAAGTAGACAATTATGTCTGCTTTACCATATCTAGAAAGAAACATTGACCTTTCCCATTTATAGGTCGAATTCTATATTTTAAACTAATCTTTTGGTTGAATCATTGTCTTTTTGCCTGTAGGACTCCTGAGTGGCTTAAAAAAATGTTTGCTGCAGTTACCAAGAGTGAGAAGAATGGCCCTGTTTTTCGATTTTTCATGGATCTTGGTGATGCAGGTATGTTCTGACAATTTTATTTATTTTCTTTCCCAAACATTATCGGGGATAATATCCATTCTTAAAAGATTCATCTTCAACATGCATGAATCATTATGAATTATGTACCGAATTGGTTAGTCTCTTATACACAAATTGACTTGTATAACGAATCGAGAGCAAGGTGTATCTCCAACTTTCTGCAGTTCCAGTATGTAAAAGCCAGATCACATCTTCATACAACTAAAAACAAGATAGCAAGTTCTTACAATTGCAAATAATATAAGAGTTGATTCGGTTGATTGTCTAGAGGGATGAGTTTGCAACATGCTTACTACTGGTGGGGTGGAAGGATGCTTGACCCCTTCTACTAAATGAAGCTTCCAAATTTCAAGAGAGCAGCAATGGCGTGTAGTATCTTGTTAGTCTTTCAAGCCTATAAATGCCAAGTTGGTAAAGCTATGAAGTGGAGAACAAGAAGATAAAAAAGAACAAAGCAAAGTTTGTTTAATTTTTTTAATTTTTAATTTTTTGAAAAAATGTGTTTGTATATTTATATAAATGAATAATAAGATTTCTATACACAATGCATCACCCTTATAGCCTATGGCAGTAAAAGATTAGTCCAACCTCTCAACCATTAAAAATAGTATAAGCTACTAACAATGAACTGTCACTAATCCAAAATGAAGCTAATGCATGTGATTTCTCTCATGTTAATACCACCAAGGAGGAGACCTCCTCAAAAAAATGTAGTTTAGTAGTTTCTTTCCTTCTACAAAGACTATAACACTGCCAAATGCTAACTGCTAATGCGCAACCCATCTTGGGCGCACAAGCTGAATGGAAGGAGAAACAAGGGAATGCTCCTCTCCTTTGATATCTCTCTGTAAAATTTGGAAGTGAGATATCCACTTTTACCAAACCACTCTGGCTGAAATGTCAATCCCCAAGCAAGTTTTTGACAGTCTCTAAATCTTGCATACATAGATACTGCCAAGATGGTGAGAGAGACACGTTTGGGGAGTGACTTTGAAGTACATCACAGGTATTTACCCTTCTATGAGAAATTACCCAAGTTGGATGGTGCTTGTGCTTTTTAAAGAGACGTAGAGTGAGGGAATGGCAGGAAATTGGAATTGTGAAATAGTTTGGAAAGGGTAAACTTATAATGGAATTCTCTTGAAGAGTCCATGGGCTGCAAGAATTTATTGGAATGGTCGTGGAAAACACAATCATGAAGCAAAGAAACAAGACTATGGATGCCATCCTTAACTCCCGTGTGACAAAAGGCAATAACATGGGAGTTGCACTATAAGGCCTTGCGATGCCAAAAGGGAAAATAAAACTAGAAATGGGTAGCTTATTACCAGAAGATCAACAATACAATCTAGGGAACAAAGTCCAAAATGGCTCCTCCCTACACTATACATCTTTTGAGAATTGAATTAAATCACCATTGCTGCCCACCTTAAATGTGATCAAAGGTTAGTTTGAATAATTCTACACCATAAATGATCTTGCTCATGTGGGAATCTCCAGCCATTTGCCCACTAGTATTTTATTTCTCATCATGAATATTCCAATAGCCAAGTCACCTAACTCCTTTTTCAACTGTAATTAACCCATCCTGCTAGATGAACAACATGGTTTCCATTCTAGTTGTCCCATAAAAATATCTCATCTTTCTAATCCTACAAGCACCCCTTGATATCTTGAACGCTAACAAGAAATATGTGGGTAATGCATCCCAAACCAATTTAATAAGAGTTAACTTTCCATCAACCTCCCATCAACATCCTTAGACAAAAATGTATTTTTCCACCCCGTTGAATGACATGTCATGTTAGATACCACGAGCTCCTAAAAAGAAAAAATGGGATGGCTTATGATCCAAAGACATTCCCTTATCGTTCAATGCGCATCCTCCCTTTGCACATCCCACCCTCACAACAATCCCATCAATCCACTCCTCCGAAACAAAGACTCATGCAATCATGATATGAGAATTAGCTGAATTTTGACGAAATTAGTCGAATTAATTAGGTAATTTGGACAATCGAAGTGAAGTTTACTAGTAATTTTACAATTACAAATCTCATTCGAATTTTTTAAAAAAATCAGTGAAGTTTACTTAAAATCGAAGTTTCAACGACTCTTACAGAAAAAATGCATAAAAGCCATAAAAATGACATTTTTTAATGAAAGAATTTATGTGGTGCACAGAAATTCTTCTGTATAATCATAGAGATTATAAAAAAAAATTCGCACTCAATAAATTAAGAAGATTGAAGTCAAAATATGTGCAATTGACGAGTGGTTATTCGAGAGGCAGAAGAAAGAGTAGTAATAGAGAGAAGAAATAGAAAGAAAAATAAGCTAAGAGCCTACAATGAGAGACATTGAGAGAAGAACAAGAAACGAAAGCTGTCTATTGTAATTGATAGAGAAGATCGAATACATTTGGGCTTGTTGCTACTAACGAGCCAATGATCAATTGATCTAGGATTTGTTTGTAAGACTATTAGGGTTTGACAACAAGTTTCTCTTTCTTTCTTTTTTTTTAACAGTTTTAAGTTAATTTGAATATGCTTTAAGCATTGTTAGTGTTAAAATACTTGTTAGAAACCATTATATGTATACTTTTTTTTTTTATGTAAAATGTATTTATTTATATTTGTTTTTATCATTCTTAATAGAAATTGTGCTCATTTCAGCATTTACATAGTATTTTTTTAAAAAACTTTTCCGATTTGCCAAATTAAATTTTTTTTTTTTTGAATTTCTCGAACTCTTAGAATTAATTCTAATTTTTAAAGGTCGAAGTTTGAGGTGAAATCGAATTTTCATTCCTTGTTCGCAATCTGAATCTTAGCCATATTTATATTCATGCTTGATGTGCAACAAAATCACTTCTCAACCTTAATCACATTACTTACGTATTCCTCATACCCATTACTAAACAACAAGGTGCCATTGGCAAATCCAAAGTTTGTTAAATTTTGTTGTTTATTTGTTAGTGGATAGTGGATAATAGCTTTGGTTTCACGTGGCTAGACGACTTTTATGGGAAAGATGGACTTGATGAATTTTTAGTGTATGGATGGGCTAGGACAAATTTGTACTCTGCTGAGCAAAGCATTTTGTTCTATCATTATCCAACAAATGAAAGGAAATAAAAAACAAAGTATTATCACTGTTAACTCCACTATTAGAAAGGAATTTTTGCTTGGAGGTGATCCCCTATGGTGAACTCACTATAGTTAGTTTTTCTTTCTTTTTCAAAAGTTTTAGCTTGTAAAGCATTATTTATTATTTTATGTTAAAAGTTGTCTACCTTAAGTTGGTTGATGCTGATACTGTGAACACTGGTCAATTTGATTATCAATTTTTTTCTCTTAAAATGAATAATTGCAATTTACAAGTTAGTAGTGCTTTATTGTTACCATTAAGCTCTTTTGGCGTTTTATGATTTTTTCCCCTGTTTTGTTAAGTTCTATGATCTTGTATCTGATCTTTTCTTTTATGCTAGTTTCATATGTAAAACGCCTAAACATTCCAACTGGTGTGGTGGGTGCTTGTCGCCTTGATCTTGCGTACGAGCATTTCAAGGTAATGTTCTTTTGGGTTTTGCACAAGACTTGATATTTTCTCTTTTGTGCTTGGACGTTAATTTGCTGAGTTTCTTATTTCTTTTTACAGTGAGAGCAAATGTTTCGAATTGGTACATAGATGTAGGTGATATTAATTAGGTAGCACAATTCATTTCTTCCTCTCAGATGGACACAGAATCCAATCTTCAGATCAGAGTTTCCTTTTGCGCTAAAAACATTGCTCGTTTCTTAGCGAGTTCACTTTCTCTTCCTTCTGAATGGGAAGACTGTACATAGTTTATATCATTGTGGTAACCTGTGTGGAGTTATCTCTGAGAAAGGTTGTAATGTTAATATGTTTAAAACTCTAAAGAAATTGCCTATATATTAAGCTAAAGTAGGACATGCATGTAACAATTTTGTCAAGGATGTGACTAGATAGATCAGGTACGCAGTCTACCTAGATGGATCAGATACCCAGTCTCCCTCCACCATATCTGCAAATGTTTTTCTAAAAGCACTTGCTTGATTTTTTTTATTTAAGTCAAAGTAAAATGTCATATGTTAATTATAAACCACCAAGTATATTTATTCGAATAATTATTTAGTTTATTTTATTTCATGCACACACAGACACACACTCATATATGTACAAATGAACAATAGTTATTAATTTAGCTTATATTAATATATATATATATATATATATTAATTATTACTGCCTACCATCAAATCTTGCCTAGGCCTTGCCTCACCTGATGGAGCTTACTGCCTACCATCAACTTTTTGCATTGCCAA
>JAJIYU010019102.1:0-10921 GCA_030144865.1 Tinospora cordifolia | reverse complement strand
ATCAAATAAATCATCAATGCGGGGCAAAGAATATTTATTCTTGATAGTCACCTTATTCAGCTGACGATAATCAATGCACAACCGTAAGCTTCCATCCTTCTTCTTTACAAACAATACAGGTGCGCCCCAAAGTGACATACTTGGGTTAATAAACCCTTTAGTCATCAGCTCCTCTAGTTGCACTTTAAGTTCTTGCAACTCGTTTGGTGCCATTCGATATGGAGGAATGGAAATACGCTTAGTATTAGGCATCAATTCAATAATGAAGTCTATCTCCCGCTTGGGTGGTAACCTCGGCAAATCATTTGGAAACACATCGGGATACTCACCAACTATAGGAATATCAACTAACTGGATGCCTTTTGCCTTTTCCACCATTGAACCAATACCAACCCACATTCCTACTACTTCATTAGTAGCCATACGACCTCAAGTAGGAAGTTGTGAAGATTTCATACCCCTATACACAAATGAGGGTTCACCCGGTATGTGAAAGACTATTCTTTTAGAAAAGCAGTCAACACATGAATGATAGGCCTCCAACCAATCCATGCCTAACATAGCATCAAATTCTAGAAATTCTAGAACTCTAAAACACACAATCATTTCTTGAGTGTCATATTTCACCACAAAATTTTCACACACCATATTTGGATATATTCTCTCCCCAGCTGTTGTACTCAAAATCAGAGGTGTGCTAGTCCTAACAAGTAATAAATGCAGTCTATCTACCATATGACCAACAATAAAAGATAAAGTCGATCTAGCATCTATCAAAACATACATAGGGGCGTCACAGATTTCGATAATACCTTCAATGAGTTGTTTGCTGGAGTCAAGATCAGGCTCTGTTACTGCTCTGGCTTGCTCACGTATCCTCGCTGTAGTTCCACCCCCTTGGACAGTAGAAGATCTTTGGGGTGCAGATTGTGGACACTGAAAAACTCTTTGTCCTGGCATCCCACACCTGTAACAAACAAATGGTGGTCTACCTAATCCAGAAGCAGAAGATGCAACCTGAGGCCATGTACCTCCTGCCTCCATATAAGGTCTGCTCCCAGTCTGCTGCTGCCTCTTTGGCTGTGATACATCTTTCCCTGCTATATATGATGCTGGTGGTGGTGTAGGCCCTGTTACAACTGGAGCTGCAGATGCCTCCATTCTGCCACCCTGACCACTATATCTGAGCTTCTTATAAGGCATGCACCTTCTCTTCTAATAATATGGCCTCCCTGACATAGCTGGACTCATCTTGCCTACTGGTGCACTCTGTGTGGTAGATGTTGTCATTGTCATCCCTGCAGCAACAACTCTCCTCATCCTAGCATTAGCTTGGGTAGTCTTGAAATCCCCAGCCTGTCTGGTTGCTTGCTCACAAGTCTGTACTCATCCTAACGCTAGCCCCTCACGGATGCGATCACAATACCTGTCTCTAATCTGTTGCATCCGGAGCTCATCTATAGCTACTACTTCAGGAGCAAATAAAGCTAATCGATTGAACTCCTGCTCATACTCTCTTACTATCGTATTTCCCTGAGTAAGATGCATGAATTCATTTCTTTTCTTGTCCTTCTCACACTTAGGATAGAATTCTTCATAAAATAATTCTTTGAACTTAGTCCATGACTTAACCTCCACACCTCTAGTGGCCATCCGTCTCCACCAATCATCTGCTTTGTCAACCAACTTGAATCTAGCCAGTTTCACCTTTTTTGCATCTGAAGCCTGCATATCCTCAAAGATGGTTTCCATCCTCTTTATCCACCTTTCTGCAGTTTGAAGATCAAGTCCACCTGGAAACTCAATAAGACCCCTATGTTTGAAGGCATTCATTACTTTCTCATACCTATCTTTCCCAGCATTAGGATCCACCAGTGCTGCCACCTCAGCCTGGACTGGAACAAGATCAACAACTGGTTCAGTTCTACCTCTTACAGGAACACTAACACTACTTTGCTCCCCTTCCGCTGGCACATTCTGTGTAACTTGTCCATTACCCTGCATCTATGCCAATAGAGTAGCTAGCAGTGCCTGTTCTTGTTGTTGTTGTGAGGCAAGTATAGCTTCCAATGTCTGATTCAACTTTTCATTAGGATCCATGGTTGATCTTGGTTGTATTTCCCTTCAACACCGAAATTTACAAGCAAATAAAACCTCATCAAGATCAAATCCATGGTACTTGTCAACCTAAATTAACTATCAATATAAATACCCATATAAGCAAACATAACATCATATAAGCCTTTTATCTTTTAAAACTTTGAAATTCTAGGCTCTAATACCAATATTGTCGCAACCCAATTTATAAAAGTGACGTCATGACCGGCACATAATACCATATACGATACATCTACGTATGCAATACTATGTCAGCTCTCACACTTAGTCCTATTCAATAACCCCACAAAAATTTTGACAGAGTCTCCTCTAAAATTTTGACTTATCGCAACAAATTCGTCACCTAATAAACTAATTATCAATCCATAGTTCACAACAAATAATACTAGACCACAGGCTTTCATCAACCATACCTTGTAGTTCATAATTTACAAAGTTCCACTCTTACCTAGTATAACCATATCCAAATCCCTCTAATGATATTATATATACAGTGATAATTATAATTATACAAAAGTACAACCCACACAAAATACTTAAACCTACGCACCCAGCAGTGACTGAAGAGTCAACTATCCTTCTTGTGCTAGTTTATTCCCTTTCATATCTGTTCGTGAAATGTTGAAAATAATATGTGAGCTACAACATGCCTAGTGAGTAATCTTTATCAATGACATTGAGATGCATTTAAATAATCATGTAGAAAATCAAATTAGATAAAACATTTAAATTCATTGTGCACATTTTAATCATACATACATGCATTCAACATAGTGCTCATGATAGTTTCAATGCTTTCTTTAACAAAACATATGCACATCTACATCTTTCAGAAATAGAGTCAGTCTCACTCCTTGTTTGGCATGGACAATGGTAGACTGTACCTCTAATTATCATACATTCCACAACCATTTCGAGGATTATCACAAAGAGAAAGGCTGATAGTTCTCATGACTCAGTCCCGCATGGATTATCACATAAGAAGTATTATTCTCCAGGGCTTAGTCCATCGAAATGATATCGCATTTTAGATATGCTCTCGCAAATCCAAAACACGCTGCCGTGTAAATACAGTTTATGAATTTCAAATCAAATGCAACAAATGTCAATGCAAGTAGCATGGTTACATTCAAATCATTTTTGTATTTACAATGCCATATAAATAACCAAGATAAAGAAATACTCACAGATTACCAACAGCTTAACCCGCTGGCCACGTATTTCACTTTCTGCTATAATACCCAGCCTCTCCCAACTTTACTATAAATTCAAGTAATATATAATCCATCATTTCATACATAATATATATTTTCATTTGCATTAATTCTAATTTTATAAAAATTTCAGTTTTGACATACTATCACCATTCATATAATGCCAGAAATGATCACTACTCACCAAAATTGCTGTCCAACCAAGTTCCAATATCCACTTCCAAAATTTAGGTTCCAATGCACGAAAATCAACCTATCACAAAAAGAATTTATATCCACAAATCACAATTAATTTATTTTTATAAAAATTCATAACCATATTTAATCTCATACGTGCATTAACTCAAATATTCTCAATAACCTTTAAAAGTAATTTCCTACTCAAATACCATATTTTTACCACAGAATATAAAATAAATAGGCTTTCAAATCCTATTTTTCTATAATTTTCTAATTTTTTATAAATACTCCATTGATCAATTATTCACCAAAAATTGATTTGATATCCAAAATTTACAAATTTGGTGTCAATGGATTCGTGTTTTCATTCTCTACATTCCTCTAGGTCTCAATCAGAGTTTTATTTGAGTTTAACATACCCAAAAGCCTATCCAAAGGTTATAAAACTTTGAGTAATTATTTTAAAATCTACAGGGTAAACTAGCACAATCTAACCACATATCTGGGATCTACTTATCGCTAGGAGTGTTTTGGTATAATTTTTATTGAGTTTTACTCACTGTAGAAAAATACACCATTTTTGGGTACAACTATAAAACACTGTCTACAGCAAAAATTACACCCCTAGGATTGTAGTATAAAGCTTAATTAGCGTTTTTGTAACTAGAATTTGAAGAAAGAGGAGAAAAACCCAGACGCTTCCTTTTCTTTTCCCCATATTTCAGTCTTTTGTGTGTTTTCTTTTTTTTTTGTGCGTCTGGAAATGAAAAATGAAAGGAGAAGCAAATGAAAGCAGAATGAAGAACCGCCCCACTTGCAACATACCATACCCCATCACGTGCCTATTATATTATGTATGGCCACCATCTTACCCATCCATCCATTTGCCAATTGATAATCCATCACTCCATCCGCCACCACACCTCCCATCTATACCCATCTCACATGGCCAAATTGCCCATATACTATATACATAAAACCCAATATGCACGGTTGCTGCCCCACCTCACACCATAGCATAAAGATATATTTGATTATCACAATACCAGCCACATACATCATGTAACATCATTTTGTTTTTTATTTTATATTTTTTTTCTACCTTTGTTTGCAACATTTCTCAAACCAATCCACCATATATTTTAAAACCAAATTCCACATCCTAATTTCCACCATATATTTAATTAAATTAATCCCTACACATTTATTTAATTTAATTAATTTATATACGTAATGTATATTTTTAGTATATGTGTGTAATACACACGTACTTCGTACCAATATGTATATTTATACACATTTACCCTCATTTAAATTAATTTACATGTCTAATTAAAATATGGAGTGTTACAATCTCCCCAACTTAAGGAATTTCGTCCTTGAAATTTAAATTAAAGGAACATACCTCAAGTAGTGAAAAGATCTGGAAATTGTTCCCGCATCTTATCTTCACGTTCACAGGTTTGCTCTTCATTATCATGGAATTGCCATTTGACTCTGACCAGCGGAATCTCCTTGTTCCGCAGCTTCTACGACCTTCTAGCTATAATCTAAATAGGCTTTTCGTCATAGGTAGGTTCCTCCCCAACTTGTATTTGTGTTAAATCTAGAACATGCGTTAGATCTAGATAATATTTCCTTAACATAGATACATGAAACACATCATGGACACCAGCCAACTGAGGAGGTAGAACAAGTCTGTATGCCACATGACCAATCTTCTCTAAGATCTCGAATGGTCCTATAAAGCGTTGAGCTAATTTCCCTTTTACTCCAAATCTCATCTGACCTTTTTGAGGGGAAACCTTCAACAGTACCTGGTCATGCACTGGAAACTCTAAATGTCTGTGTCGATGATCAAAATAGCTCTTTTGACGATCTTGGGCTTTCTTCAAATTTTGTCTAATCTGCTTAATCTTTTCTGTGTGATCTGAAATAATCTCTGGCCCTAACAATTGTGATTCCCCAACTTCATACCAGCAAGTTGGAGATCTGCACCGTTGACCATATAAAGCCTCATACGGTGCCATGCCAATACTAGCCTGCTAGCTGTTATTATAAGCAAACTCACACAAAGATAAATATTCACTCCAAGTCCCACCAAACTCCAATATACACGATCTGAGCATATCCTCTAACATCTGAATCACCCTCTCAGTCTGACCATTAGTCTGCGGGTGAAATGCTATGCTGAGACGGAGATGGGTACCGAATCGAGAGTGCATAACCTGCCAAAATCTGGATGTAAACCGTGGATCTCTATCCAACACAATAGATACAGGCACCCCATGCAATCTCACAATCTCTTGAACATATAACCAGCTCAGTCGGTCTATCGAGTATATGGTGTTCATTGGGAGAAAATGTGCACACTTAGTCAACCGGTCAATAATAACCCATATGGCATCATATCTACCATGGATCTAGGCAGTCCTGTAATGAAATCCATAGTAATATGCTTCCATTTCTACTCTAGAATGGGTAAGGTTTGCATCTGACCTCTTGGTCTTTGACGCTCAGCTTTTACTTGTTAGCACACACTACATTTCTGCACGTACTCAGCTATATCTTTCTTCATCCCATGCCACCAAACTGTCCTCTTCATATCATGATACATTTTTGTAGACCTTGAATGAATAGTATACTGAGATCTGTGTGCCTTTTCAAGCAATGCTGCCCCAAATTCCCTATCAACAGGTATCCATACCCTTCCTTGATAATGCAACACACCATCAAAACTTCTCTGCCAGTCAACTCTATCTGCACTGTCAGCCCAAGTCTCATACATCATTAAATCAGGATCATGCTGCTGTAACTCTCTGATCTTTTGAATATGAGAGCCTGTCAACTGAATATGCATCTGAACACAAATATCAACATGTGGCTCCACAGAGAGAATACTCATCATGGTCACCCTCTCTAAAAGTCGGCACTCGTGAGCCATCTGAAAAGCTACCATACTAGTCTCTGCTCATTTCCTGCTCAGTGCATCTGCTACAATGTTGGCTTTCCCAGGATGATACTCCAAAGTGAAGTCATAATCCTTTAGGAATTCTAGCCATCTACGCTACCTCATATTCAGCTGTTTCTGGTCAAATAAATATTTCAAACTCTTATGATCAGAATACATGTGAACCTTTCTACATAAAGATAATGTTTCCACAGTTTCAACACAAACACTACTGGTACTAACTCCAGATCATGCATGGGATAATTGTTCTCATGCACCTTTAGTTGTCTAGATGCATAAGCAATTACTTGACCCTCCTGTGGAAGTACTAGCACAGATTGTATGCACCTTTAGCTATATATATCACCAATTCCTTCCCAAGTTGTCGAAGTACTAACACAGGAGCAGTGGTCAACTTCTTCTTTAATTCCATAAAAGTAGCTTCACATACTGAGGTCCACACAAATGGTACATTCTTCTGAGTCTGCTTTGTGAGTGGAACAGCTAATTTATAAAAACCCTCTACAAACTTTCTATAATACCCAGCTAGACCCAGAAAACTACGAATCTTGGTCACTGTAGTTGGTCTTGGCCAATTGATAATAGCCTCAACCTTAGCAAAATCAACAGAAACACCCTCTACACTTACTACATGACCCAAAAACTTCACCTCATTCAGCTGAAACTCACATTTCCTAAATTTAGCATACAGTCTGTGCTCCCTTAAAGTCTTCAAAGTGATATGGAGATGTTGCTCATGGTCTTCTCGAGTCTTGGAATATATGAAGATATAATCAATAAACAAAATAATGAAATGATTAAGATATGGCTTAAATACCCTTTGCATTAAATCCATAAACATAGCACGAGCATTAGTTAATCCAAAAGGCATCACAAGAAATTCATAATGACCATATCTAGTTTTGAAAGCAGTCTTTGGCACATCTTCTTCTCGAACCCTTAACTGATGATACCCAGACCTCAAATCAATCTTAGAAAAGAACTTAGCACCATTCAACTAATCAAATAAATCATCAATGCGGGGCAAAGAATATTTATTCTTGATAGTCACCTTATTCAGCGGACAATAATTAATGCACAACCGTAAGCTTCCATCCTTCTTCTTTACAAACAATACAGGTGCGCCCCAAGGTGACATACTTGGGTTAATAAACCCTTTAGTCATCAGCTCCTCTAGTTGCACTTTAAGTTCCTGCAACTCCTTTGGTGTCATTCGATATGGAGGAATGGAAATAGGCTTAGTATTAGGCATCAATTCAATAATGAAGTCTACCTCCCGCTTGGGTGGTAACCTCGGCAAATCATCTGGAAACACATCGAGATTCTCACCAACTACAGGAATATTAGCTAACTGGACGCCTTATGCCTTTTCCACCATTGAACCAATACCAACCCACATTCCTACTACTTCATTAGTAGCCATACGACCTCAAGTAGGAGGTTGTGAAGATTTCATACCTCTATACACATATAAGGGTTGACCCGGTATCTGAAAGACTACTCTTTTAGAAAAGCAGTCAACACATGCAAGATAGGTCGCAACCAATCCATGCCTAAAATAGCATCAAATTCTAGAAATTCTAAAACTCTAAAATACACAATCCTTTCATGATTGTCATATTTCACCACACAATTTTCACACACCATATTTGGATATATTCTCTCCCCAGCTGCTGTACTCAAAATCATAGGTGTGCTAGTCCTAATAGGTGAAAAATGCAGTCTATCTAACATATGACCAGCAACAAAAGATAAAGTCAATCTAGCATCTATCAAAACATACATAGGGGTGTCACAGATATCGATAATACCTTCAATGAATTATTTGCTGGAGTTAGGATCAGGCTCTGTTACTGCTTTGGCCTGCTCACATATCCATGCTATAGTTCCACCCCCCTGGACAGTAGAAGATCTCTGGGGTGCAAATTGTGGACACTGAAAAACTCTATGTCCTAGCATCCTACACCTATAACAACAAATGGTGGTCTACCTGATCTAGAAGCAGAAGATGCAACCTAAGACCCTGTACCTCCTGCCGCCATATAAGGTCTGCTCCCAGTCTGCTGTTGTGGCCTCCTTGGCTATGATACACCTCTCCCTGCCATATATGACGCTGGTGGTAGGTAGGCCCTGCTACATCTGAAGCTGCAGATGCCTCCATTCTGCCACCCTGACCACTATATTCGAGCTTCTTATTAGGCATGGACCTTCTCTTCTGATAATATGGCCTCCCTGACATAGCTAGACTCATCTTGCCTACTGGTGCACTCTATGTGGTAGATGTTGTCACTGTCATCCTTGTAGCAACAACTCTCCTCATCCTAGCATTAGCTTGGGTAGTCTCGAAATCCCCAGCCTGTTTGGTTGCTTGTTCATAAGTCTGTACCCGTGCTAACGCTAGCCCCTCACGGATGCGATCACAATACCCGTCTCTAATCTGTTGCATCCGGAGCTCATCTGTAGCTACCATCTCAAGAGCAAATAAAGCTAATCGATTGAAATCCTGCTCATACTCCCTTACTGTCATATTTCCCTAACTAAGATGCATGAATTCATTTCTTTTCTTGTCCTTCTCACACCTAGGATAAAATTCTTCGTAAAATAATTCTTTGAACTTAGTCCATGACTTACGTCCACACTTCTAATGGCCATCCGTCTCCACCAATAATCTACTTTGTCAACCAACTTGAATCTAGCCAGTTTCACCTTTTCTGCATTTGAAGCCTGCATATCCTCAAAGATGGTTTCCATCTTGTTCATCCACCTTTCTGCAGTTTCAAGATCAAGTCCACCTAGAAACTCAATAGGACCCCTATGTTTGCAGGCCTTCATTACTTTCTCATACCTATCTTTCTTAGCATTAGGATCCACCAGTGTTGCCACCTCAGCCTGGACTGGAACAGGATCAACAAATGGTTCAGTTCTACCTCTTACAGGAACACTAGCACTACTTTGCTCCCCTTCTACTAGCACATTCTATGGCACTGGTATGTTATCCTGCATTTGTGCCAATAGAGTAGCTAGTAGTGCCTGTTGTTGTTGTTGTGAGGCAAGTATAGCTTCCAATGTCTGATTCAACTTTTCATTAGGATCCATGGCTGATCTTGCTTGTATTTCCCTTCAACAGTGAAATTTACAAGCAAATAAAACTTCATCAAGATCAAATCTATGGTACTTGTCAACCTAAATTAACTATCACTATAAACACCCATATAAGCAAACATAACATCATATAAGGCTTTTATCTTTTAAAACTTTTAAAATTCTAGGCTCTGATACCAATGTTGTCGCAACCCACTTCATAAAAGTGACATCACGATTGGCACATAATACCATGTATGATACATCTACGTATACAATACTATGTCAGCCTCTCACACTAAGTCCTATTCAATATCCCCACAAAAATTTTGACAGAGTTTCCTCTAAAATTTTGACTTTTCCCAATAAATTCGTGACCTAATAAACACATTATCAATCCACAGTTTACAACAAATAATACTAAACTACAAGCTTTCATCAACCATACCTCATAGTTCATAATTTACAAAGTTCCACTCTTAACTAGTATAACCATATCAACATCCCTATAATGATATTACATATACGGTGATAATTACAATTATACAAAAGTACAACCCACACAAAATACTTAAACCTACGCACCCAGCAGTCACTGAAGAGTCAACTATCCTTCTTGTGCTGGTTTATTCCCTTTCTTATCTGTTCCTGAAATGTTGAAAATAATATGTGAGCTACAACATGCCTAGTTTGTAATCTTTATCAATGACATTGAGATGCATTTAAATAATCATGCAGAAAATCAAATTAGATAAAACATTTAAATTCATCGTGCACATTTTAATCATACATACATGCATTCAACATAGTGCTCATGATAGTTTCAATGCTTTCTTTAACAAAACATATGCACATCGACATCTTTCAGAAATAGAGTCAGTCTCACTCCTTGTCTGGCATGGACAATGGTAGACTGTACCTCTAATTATCATCCACTCCACAACCATTTCGAGGATTATCACATAGAGAAAGGCTGATACTTCTCATGACTCAGTCCCGCATGGATTATCACATAAGAAGTATTATTCTCCAGGGCTCAGTCCATCGAAATGATATCGCATTTTAGATATGCTCTCGCAAATCCAAAACACGCTGCCGTGTAAATACAGTTTATGAATTTCAAATCAAATGCAACAAATGTCAATACAAGTAGCATGGTTACATTCAAATCATTTTCATATTTACAATGCCATATAAATAACCAAGATAAAGAAATACTCACAGATTAGCAATAGCTAGTAGTGCCTGTTGTTGTTGTTGTGAGGCAAGTATAGCTTCCAATGTCTGATTCAACTTTTCATTAGGATCCATGGTTGATCTTGCTTGTATTTCCCTTTAACACCGAAATTTACATGCA
>JAJIYU010019101.1:0-10931 GCA_030144865.1 Tinospora cordifolia | reverse complement strand
ACTATAACTCTAATTTATTTTATTTTTCACGTGTTATCCCACAATTTGCACCCAAAAGAATTTTGAAATTAATTTATTTAATTATTTGACAAAATTCTGGGGTATTACAGAGACCCTCACTGAGGGTCTCGACCCTGGGTGGCCGAGACCCACTCCAACATGGGGTTTTCTTTTTTTTTGTTTGTTTTTTTAATTTGAGCTCAAATTTCACATGTAAGCATCTGTACACTAAATACATGAATACACAAATAAATTGTAAACAAAGATTATAATTAAAATTAAGTTTTAGTCGATTACAGCTCAAAATAATTACAATGTCTTACAAAGTATCTAAATCTAAGTATCACGAGAGGCTCTTCGCTTCCTTTAAAAAAACCTTCGAAATGGCTGCAACAATCCCGCAACATCCGGTGGAATAGGGCTCGAAGGTGTGGTTGCCTCATCAATTGTCCCAGAAGTCACTCCTCTAATGTCAATACCTACGAGCGCATCGATCATGGAGTCAACACAACTGCATGTTCCATCAAGGGTTAATTGATCTTCAGGCAGTGATCTCCACTGTAGACCAATGTCCAATGCAACCTTATTCCGCTGGCACAACAAATTAAAACTATTAAAAGACACACAAATGTGGCATTTTTGTTGTTTAAATGTTCAACATAATGAATATTTACCTGCATGATATCATTGTCTAAATTGTGGCTGCCATGCTCATCAAATGCCTCTGGGTTTTCAACAATAGGATGAAATATTGATGAGAACCACTCCATGTAACTTGGTGATGAATCCTATGGATGACGTGTCTCATCCCCCTGAACACTGTAGCCTAAGACATGGTTTTGCCATCTTTCAAATAATTGAGGAATAAACATGTGCTTCACTGAATATTTATTGCTTGTGGCCCCTCGATCTGCTCTTGTTGGCTCAAGTGGAAAGTCAGGTATTGACTGTACATATCCTAACTGTTGGAGAAATCTATCAGGGTGGTATGGCTCTACAACATCTAAACAGTTAATCAACTCTATATAGATCCCAGTAAACCCGAAAAAGATAGAACTACTTTAAGTTAAAAGATTTCAATAACTACTTATAGTACAAAGATTTCAATAACATGTAATACTCTTACCTCATGAGGATGCAACTGATCAATTGTCCGACACAGTGTCAACATATAGTCATCATCAAGACCCACCTCCATCTTTTGGGTCCACATAACAACACGCGGCAACTTATTATAGTAGTGGGAATTGACACGTGGACGAGTAAAGGGGAAATGGTCATATATCCAACCCTATAGAATGCACAAATTGAAACAATCGTCATTTATATAGAAAACACAAATGTATAAGGTTAAATGAGAGTCGCAAATATACCTCAAGTAGGGTGAGATATCCTACAACCTGACAAACATCAGCTCGTGAAGCACTATCGAGCTGGCGATACAAAAAGGCAAGAGCTGATGCTCCCCATGCATATGACCCGATAGTATCCACATTTTTTAAAAGTTAAAGAAAGGACACATAAACTCGAGTACTGCTCTTATTAGTAACCAGTGTACTGCCTAGTAGATACAAAGTAAAAGCTTTGGCAGTTGCTTTAACATTGTAATATTCATTTGCATTCTCTTTGGACGTACCAAAGAGATTTTTTGGTCATCTCTTACTTATTGTGAGCCCTTCAGCTGTTCTAATCTCTTCAGTAGCTTCTTCTTAAGAAACACTAAGGCGCTTACACACCAAGTGCACAGCACCATCAAACTTTATCGGCTTTACTAAAACTGATTTTCCCATGACTGGAATGCGAAGAAGAATGCGGACATCGTCAAGTGTAATCGACATCTCACCAAATGGGAGGTGAAATGTGTTCGTCATTAGATGTCACCTCTCAATAAACGTCCATATCAACATCCTATTAGCATAGCTATAGGAACAAGTGATCAACAAGCTCAGTCCAGATCTATTGATCAACTCCTGTAGGCGAGCCTGTTCTGGGTGACGTTCAAGGTCTAAGACTTGATCATATTCCCGTGGTTGATACATTTCAATGGACCTCGATGCTGCACTTACATAATATTTTTTTTTTCAAATTATTAATAATTCTTTGTTGACAAAATGAAATATTTTACTATAAACTACTTTTAATGATATAAATTTACCTCATTCTTTCATACTGCTATAGTAACATGGTGCTTAAAACTCTTCAGAACAGACATATCACTTGGACCACCAGCAAAAGGTCCAACAGTAGCCTCACCTTCTTCATGTTCTTCATGCTCTTGGGCGGCTTCATGTCCTTCAGTTTCATCTTCTACATACTGTGAGGAGCTTTCACTGACTGGCAGAATATTAGATCTTGCCGCCACCATAGCTCGCCTCCGTGATGCCTTCAAAGGAAGCCCTGAAGAAGATGCACTTTCTAATTGAGTGTTCGGTATATTTTTTGTAACTGTTTTCTTCTTTGGTGGCATTTCTGCATAAACTATGACTAATCAATATAATATTCAAAAGCAAATAAACATATAAATAAATAAACGATAATTATAATTTTGGCAATTATGTGCCTCAACGTCATATGGGTCACTCGCCCACAGTGGAACAAGACTCTAACGAAGAGTCTCGATCCAACTGCACAGTATCGGCCTAGTTCAGCCGAGACTTCTACTCAAAGGAAGGGTCTCGGTCGAAGTGGGCCGAGACTTTTCTTTAGGGTCTCGGTCGAAGTGGGTCGAGACCATTGCTGGGGTCTCGACCAGTGTGAACCGAGACCCATGCTTGGGGTCTCGGTTGATGTGGACCGAGGCCCATTACTGGGGTCTCGGCTACATCAGTCAAGACTCTCAACGGGATGATCGAACGACAGGGGATCCATTTCTTGCTATTCATACACAAAATTGGAGCAAAACTGGTCTAAATCACTATAAAATAACTTTTAAACATAAAAAAGTATCAAATCTTACCAAATCTGCGTGTTTTCTTCGAATATTTCTTCAAATCTGCTGACTGTTGCACCCTCTCGCAGTGGCACTGTTTTGGCCTTCCAACAGCTCGAAATGGACTCTGTGAAGTCGACACAAGAGATTTCTAACAAAAAATATGTGTTTTTGAGGCTTTCCAATATTTTTGGGAGAAGGATATCAGAGATTGGCCGTCGGATGGTTGAGCCGGTGAAAGGGTTGTTTTTTTGGTGGTCAACTATTAATTAGAATTTAAATAAGGGTGGTTTAGTATTTTTAGCAAAAATGTGGGATGGAATTATCATTTCTTTAACAGTTGTAGGGTGAACTTAGTATTTGGGGTGAACTAATCCACTTGTGGGATGATTTTAGCCCCACTCTCTTTTTATTAGCGAGTCACACTCACAAGTAGTTCTCCATGTGAAACGAAACCACACCTTGTACTGCCTCGTTGACAAGATGGATTGCACGATAAATGCGCACTGGAAACACCAAGCATTCTACACTCGCAACACCACAGTCATATATTGCACGCACAGATGCACTCCTTGCGCTTATAACATAGTGAGCAAACCTCAATTATTTTTAGCATAAGACAAGCTTGAAATGTTTCTAATTAGGCTCATCGCTCTATTTGTATTTTTCGTACATTGCTATACTTGCACTTAAGATAATACGGTTGTTTCTAGTGAAAAGAAAAAAGAACAGAATAAAGTCAATTGAAATCAGAATCTGGTCTTAATTTAGTGATTATTATTATTATTTGGAAAGAGAGGGCGGGTATTCCTTTTGAATGTACAAAAGATCACTCTGAACGTATACAATGGCTTGATCACTGAAACAATTACCATTACAAGTAGTGCATCAAGCTAACACGAGAAAACCAGACAACTAAATGAAGGGGAATCTTACTAATTATGATTTTATGATTTGGTGCGCGTCACAAACAGCTACAATATTGGTTAGTTAATCTAGACTAGACTGCTGGGTCATTTGTCCTTATCATAAAATAAATAGCTGCATCATGAGCATTTCCCACTAATGCCTTCAATTCAAGAAATCCTTATATGGTTATAAATAGAATAATGATGCATGTGTACACAGGCCATCATGGTAGACCATTTCTTAAAGAGGTCCCAGCTGAAGTTCACAGCGGTGGAATTTTTCACCCATAACAAGCCGTCTTGAGCCAGTATCATGTCTGAGCCCTTCTTTGACCAATGCCACGTTAGCATGTGGACGACATCATAAACGCGTATCCCACCATATTCCATCCTAAATGGAATTCGTGATCAAGTACTCAAAGTTGCTCATAAAATGAAATTCAAGTTCTACTGATCTTGTTGAGTGAGGTTCATAATCTCAACCAGTTGGCAAACTAGGGTACTCTGGAAATGCACTTAAGAAAGTGAAGGTTGAGAGCCGCAACTCCCATTAAAGCCGCAAAAGTATAAATGCTCTTGAGACAATCAATGGTCCAATATGGTCAATGATTAACTGGTACCTGTTATACTACGATGCTGAAAATGCTCTATGAGATTAAGATCAATACAGATATGCTATCCATGATTAAATAAATCAATTTTGTTTAAAAAAAAGCTATTTAAAGCCTTTAGGTTTGTGAAAAAAATTTTCAGGCAGCCTTCAATTGTTTTTTTTTTTTTTTTCATTTTTAATGCAATTAAAGATTTGTAAAAAAAAAAAAAATTCAAGGTGTATTCAATGAAGATGCCTTCAATTTTGTTAAAAAAAAAGAAACTATTTGAAGGTATTTTCATTGAACACACCTTTAATTTTATCATTTTTTGCATTTGAAGCGTGATGATGATCAACATGGAATTTTCATTTGCGATCTTCTTTTGGTATTGTGAAGGGCAGTAGGATTTCAATGCTTAGCATAAAATGACTAAATGAGTATTCCATCATTAAAGTCTAACTAAACATGACCAAAAAACAAAATATGATTCTTTATCAACTACATCATACCCTTAAGGTACTCATTCATTTTTTTAATTAAAATAAAAGACATTCCAAAACATTCATAATGTTCATCTCCTTTATACATACATACATATATATATATCCATCCACCAAGTCATTTAACTACACCATAAAATTGAGAGTAGCTAAGTAGATTTTACTTATGTGTTAAACAAACTTTAATCTCCTTCCTTTTTTTTTTAAATAAAAAAAACTACCGTGGACCCATGTCACACAACTAGCGTATCGGATATAAGGAATAAGGTGAAAAACACTTCGCAAAATACATAAAAAAAAAAAAAATATAGATTCAGTTAGCACATAACTGAAACTTATTTTGCTGCTTTATAAAAAAAATTTCATGATCGGATGGAGATTAGTATTACGGCATAAAATTTATAGAGTGCGCGGTTTTGACTCTTTTCTAAGAATTTTAGTCAATTTTTAATACCTTATGTTCTTTGTATCAACGACTTCATACTAATCACACTTTCCATTTTCCTGATCGATAATCATCTTATTTCAGATCGGAGGATTTCAGACTAGTGGTCCTGGATATTCAAAATAAAGATTATATGGTTATATAGAATATTACCAAATGGTAGCTAAATAATTTTAGTTTTTTTTTCTCTTATGTTTTGAAATGCAATTTTTTCAAAACAAATGGTTGAACCTTCTTGTATTCCTTCCTTACAAATGTTGCAGCCTCAATCGCATGATCTGCCACAAATGCAAAACAACAACCTCGAATCCTGTGGCACCACACCGTACTCCAACAACTCTGGATGTTCGTAAGAGAATCTCATATAATTCTTTCAAAGAAATCAATGATACATAAAGCAAGCACATTATATTCCCCGATGGGTGCTTATACTCCAACAGCTCAAGTGCAGATATGATTCAAATGGGAAGGAGAGGCAAATCTGGTTTCACTATAAACATAAAACGTAATTTAAGTTATCTTTATTGAGGTATGAAAATTAATTGAATTAATTAGGTAATTTAGACAATCGAAACAAAGTTCACCGGAAATTGTAAAATTACAAAATTTCATCGAAATCTTAGAAAAATTTAGCAAACTTTACCTAAAATTGAAGTTTTGATGATTTTTGCATAAAAAAATGCATAGAAGTAAAAAATGACCTTTTTTTAATGAAAGAATCAATGCGGTGCACAAAAATTCTTTTTAATAATCATATAGATTGTTAAAAACATAAATTTCGCTCTGTAAATGAAGAAGATTGAAGGAGAAATATGTATAACTGACAAGTAATTATCCAAGAGAAAGAAGTAGTTGTAGCCTAGAGGATAGTAGATAAAAAAAGAAAGAGACGAGAAAAATAATCTAAGAGCTTACTAGGAGAGACATTGAGAGAAGAACAAGAAGTGAGAGTCGTCTATTGTAATCAATAGAGAAGATCAAATACACTTGTGCTTGTAGTAACTAGCGAGCCAACGATCAATCAATCTAGGGTTTATGTTTGCAAGACCATTAGGGTTTGATAGCAAATTTCTTTCTTTCTTTTTTTATATAACAGTTTGAAGTTAACAGACACATTGTGTATTAAAAATATTGTTAATGTTAAAATATACGTTAAAAACCATTATATGTAAAATTTATTTATTTATATTTATTTTTATCAATTTTAATAGAAATTGTTTATATTTTAGCATTTACATAGTATTTTTTTATACTTTTTTAAGTTGAAAAATTTTTACAAAAATTCTCTTCAAATTAATTCTAACTTTTAAAGGTTGAAAAGTTTGATGTGAAGTTAAATTTTTGTTCCTTGATCTTTGTAGTTTGGAACACCATGTGCAAGTTGACAATTCTAAAATGGGGATTGGGTTCTAAAGAAACCAAAGAACGCTGTAGATAGAGAGATGTAGGGCAGTGGCAAGGACAACCGAATTAAGAAAAGAAATGGGTTTTTTTTCTTGGAAACAAACATTACAGGCCATGATGGGAAGACAAGTAAAATAGAAGAACAAGGAAGAAAAAAGGGGTTGCAAAACTTGGAAGTGTTCCGTCAACTGCCTGACACATGAAACACAACCTTGGAATTTGTTTTCAAATCCACACCAAAGGAGAAAGTGGATGAGAAAGGACATAGCTTCCAAATTTCATGTAACAGCTTCCAAATTGATGGACGTGAGCTCAATGTAAAGGTTGAACAAGCCTAGTGTGAAACAAACCTAAGCATGTATTAAGGTTTTTGCATCAATTAAAGTCAAAAGTCATACTAAAAGGAAAAGCATGCAAACCAAAAGCATGAATTTCACAATTTTGTTCCTCAGTAGTGTTTTATTTTAATTATTTCAGTTCCACTAGATGTCTCGCACCTTTTGGGTTTAGGACTAGTCCCCCATTCAAGGTGGGAGCAAAGTAGTAGACCTTCCCAACAAGGGCTCCTTTAATATTCAAATCCTCAATATATGAAAACTAGCTTCCACTAGGCCAACCACCTTCCACTTCTAATTCTTTTAATTGAGACTCAACATTTTCAAAGACAAGAAATCAAGAGGACCAATGACTAAAGGAAACAAATCTTACCACACTCATAGTTCTCAATTGAACTGAGACCGGAAGCAGAAACGAGCCTTCCAAAATGTTTGAGATCACAGCTGCTCATGCTTCAATTCCTGAAGTTGTCATTTTTAACCTAACTGGTATGGGTGGCTGTCAGTAATAAACAGGAAATATAGAAGATAGATTATAGAAATAGATGACTAATAGGAACTAATGGAAACTGAAAAACTAGGACCCCTAGTACCTTCAGTGACCCGTGCAATTTCAGAAAAATAATGCTCTGCTCTTCTAGCATGACTAGTTCTAATTTTGCCTACAAAAACAGAAAAGGAAAAGCATATTAATCATAAATAGGACATAGCGCTTCAGCACAACCCAATCTTCACGAAATTATTCAACGTCAACCACCCAAATTTAGATATAAACTAGATTCATAATGGAAGACTCGAGAATAGTTATAGAGATAGGTAAAACCATCCATGGGTGCATCGCAAATCAAAATTCTACCCAACACTTGTCCCAATCCCAGCTCTATTATTAGTAGTTAGACCAAACTAAAGAGGATGCTTTCATATCTTCATAAAATTGGGAATTTTTGGAGTATCAAATCAGGATTTTCATAATTCAGATGCCATCAGGTTTGACAAGAATTTCATGAAATATTTGATACAAACAAAGTAACAGAGTTGGGTATAGTAAAATGAGTCTCCAGTGAAGTACTTATAATTGTTTCTTTATAATTGGTCACACTTTCACGGATCACTGGTCAAAAGGCAAGCCATGCAATCATATATTGTGCACAAAAGATAAGGAAATGGTGATGCTCAATGAGTGGGCCTGGGCACAAGTTCCCCGAATCAATGACCAAGAGAGCATGCAAAGTCATTATTGAGCAACAAGGATGAAATGGTATTATTAACTGAAAAGTAACTCGAGAACATAAAGCTTCAAATTGTACAACCACAACCAACATAAGGATTGGGGAGTGAGAAAAAAGACAGCAACATGTTTAACTTCCAAAAACCATATATTTTTCATAGAATTTCAGTAACAAAATGCACATAGATGCAGGAGCACATGCATTTTGTGCAATGACCACTGGCTGCTTGGATCTCTTCATATGTGCAACACATACACGGCTGAATGATACATGAAATGCAGGTAAGTTTATACAATCCCTTCTCCTTCTGTCATCTCCAAAATAAACAAAAAACATTAACTCAACAGCTCTAGCCGAAAAAAAAGTATATGATGAGGCACATATAAACATTTAGAGAGAAATCATTATAATCATGTCTGTCTTTAGTAAAGGGACGTATACTCTCTTGTCAGACCAGAATTATCTTACTTCCCCATTTCTCTCAGAAAAATATGAAGAAAAGAAGGTGATAATAAACAATGCCATTTCCTTTTAAATGTAAGAGGAGAAAAATTGCAAATTGTGAAAAAGAGAAGAAAATAAAATATGCTTGACAAGCAAAGATGTCAAACAGATAAATATATAAAACTTGTTCTCAAGGAGCAAAAGCATGCATAAAGTTCCGAAAGGGTACATATAAAACTCTAAACTCAGTTCCAGTTTTCCTACCTAATTTGCAATAAAAGTAGAAAAAGGAATTATATATACCATACGAGGTATAAGAGAATAAATAGGTTTAGCAAACTGAACATACAAAAGTGACGCTACTTTACTAAAAAGACAAGCAACAGCAACAAGTTAGGCCACAAAATCTGTGTTGACAAAAGATCAGGCCCATTACAATATGAATAACTGCTCTTCAATAAATGACAAACCTACTCAATTCTCAAACAGCTAAAGCACATAGAACTCTAATTTCAGGATCTTAGCCTTTACACAAAATTTCTCACAACAGAACATAGAAATATAGAAGCATATACCTTGTGAGCTATGTCATAAGCTTCCCGGTCAACTGTTTCCAGAAGGGACAAAGAAAAAAAGGGAATATGAATCACCAATGGATATAGTTAAGTTATGATAAACAAATAAAGTTAACCATTGCAAAGAAGAGGCTCAAGATGTTCATTCCCAGAAGCCCTACAAACGCGAAGACCAAGAAACTTTGAGTTGAGTATAAAATGTTAAAATTACTAGAACAACAAAACTAATTATGTAATTCTCTTCAAATTGGGGGACATGAAAACTTTGATTAAACTCATCATCTCCAAGTCATGATAGAACAAGCCAAGGCATCAAGACTTCGACGACGCATGCACTTGACGGACAATATGGAAACACCTTGTTGACATTTATGTCAAATGGAAGAACAAATCATAGCATGCACTTGAATACTTAGCAACATGCAAAGAACACAGTGATAAAAATAGAATTATGAAATTGTATTTTATCTTTCATTAAATAGGAAGAATTCTGACTTCTCTCTCTAACCAATTTAAACATTTGCTTCCTTAAGGGTAAACAAGTCTTAAACTATATAGGACATGAAAATGTGGAAGAGCCAGCCAAAGATCCGATACCAACCAGAGTGCAGGGACAGCAAAAATAATAATAACAATAATAATATAAGCTATCAAAACTAGAAGTGAAGCCTCCAACACATAGCAGAAAGTCAAGTTTCTTGTTTTAAGGATTAGTATGGACACGTGCTACATTACATGGAATATGACAGTAATTATAACCCTCTCATATAAGATGTGGCAATCACCCAAGATACCATCGAGTGCTACATGATGATTCAATACACAAAATAGAAAATGGATAGCAGTATATTACAGAGCTCTTACGAGCCCTTAGGGTTATTATGATTCAATTAGTAGATATTGCTAGTGTTGATAAATAAAGTGAAAAAACCATCCATTGGACAGTTGAACAAAAAAAAAAAAAAAAAAAAAAAACAACTTTCAGAAATTATTCAGAAGACAACTTGCGAAGACAGAAATATAACATAGAAAACCTAGAAACTTAAGATGATAATCACTTCACTTTACATCTTTTCATTTAACCCAACTGATTGTGCTTTCTAAATGGAAAAGCTCGATAGGAATTTCTTTTTTAATTAATTAAAGCTTATACCAAGTCACCAATTTCTCAGTAATCTCCAAATCACTATGAGGAAAAGCTTGATCACAAATGGTATGTATAGATACATTGTATACACATAAAGACATAAAAGAAATTACCAATATGCATACTTAGTAGAAATGGATCAACAAGAATATCACACTACATTGTTATACATATTTATGTGCACAACAAGCATGTTCTGTCAAAAACATAACCATGGGCAGTGCAAGTGCAAAACATATGCATGAATTCATATGGAATATGAATACACACACATCCACATAATGGTAACACTACAACAAGGAACACTTTTAGTGTAATACCCCAGAATTTTGTCAAATAATTAAATAAATTAATTTTAAAATTCTTTTGGGTGCAAATTGTGGGATGACACATGAAAAATAAAATAAATTAGAGATATAGTG
>JAJIYU010019100.1:0-10938 GCA_030144865.1 Tinospora cordifolia | reverse complement strand
GATAGTAAATTGGGCTTTTAGATAGTTGATTTTTATACGTTCCCTGAGGACGATATCCGGTCTCACCGGTTATTATTATTGCGATCCCGTACACTTGCGGGGTTGCTAACAATAAGCATACTTCATTTTTATTCAATTACGTATATTTTTCTATATACATAATATGTAGTATTTAGTATGCCTATTATATTCTCACATAATTTACCCTATAAATATGTGTCTATACCTGTATATATATGTATATATTATTCCCATTCTTTATTTCTTAACAAATGAAAGCAACTCATTAAATTTCATAATTAATTCTATTTAATTGATATTTCGATTAACACACTTTCATTTGTTTTAGAATTTTTTTCTCAATGAATTTTCTTATTTCATTAATAACTTTCGTTGACAAAATTTTGAGGTATTACAACCTATTCTCCTTAGAAAAAATTTCGTCCTCGAAATTTGTACATGTTTAGGTGTTCCTAGTAAACAGATGTGGGTACTTAGTCTTCATTTCACTCTCCAGCTCCCAGGCAGCCTCTTCCAATCCATGATGCTTTCACAACACCTTAACTAAGGGAATATCCTTAGTTATCAGATTTTGTACCTTGTGATCAAGGATTCTAACCGCAGTTTCCTCGTAGGTAGCATCATCCTAAATGTTCACTTCCTCCCAGCGGATGATGTAAGAAGGGTCAGGTTCATACTTTCTCAACATGGAGACATGGAACACGTTATGAGCTAAAGTCATTTGGCTTGGTAGATCTAACTCGTAAGCACATTCCCCGATTCTTCTAACTATTTCAAAGGGTCCTACAAACCTTGGAGATTACTTCCCTTTGAATCCGAACCTTTTGATACCCTTCTGAGGACTAACTCTCTGAAATACTTTGTCCCCAACTTGGAACTCTAGTGTTCTTCTTTTCTTGTCCGCATAACTCTTCTGACGGCTCTGTGCAGCAGTCAGTCTTCTCTGTATCAACTTGACTTGGTTGTTCATCTCTTCCACCAAGTCTTGCCTAGTTAATACATGATCTTCAAGCTTAGCTCAACAGGCAGGTGATCTGCAATATCTCCCATAGAGGGCCTTGAATGGAGCCATCTTTGTGCTTGCCTGGTAACTATTGTTATAGGCAAACTTCGCCAGGTGTAAGTACTTGCTCCAATTCCCCTTGAAGTCTAAAACACAAGACCTCAACATATCCTCTAAAATTTGAATAACTCTCTCAGACTGACCATCCGTCTGAGGGAGAAATGCTGTACTCATGGTGAGCTTAGTACCTATCTCCTTCTGTAGACTCTGCCAGAATTGTGAAGTGAAGCGAGAGTCTCTGTCAGACACAATAACCTTGGGTACACCATGCAGCCTTACTATCTCCTTTACATATAGTTCTCCCAGCTTATTGGCTTGGTATGTGGATCTGATTGGCAGGAAATGAGCCACTTTGGTGAGACGATCCACAATAACCCAAACAGTTTCTTCTCCTTTTTGGGTAAACCATTGATAAAGTCCATGGCAATGTTATCCTACTTCCATTCCGGGATAGGAAATGGTTGTAACATTCCAGAGGGTTTCCGGTCTTCTGCTTTCACTTGTTGACATGTTAAGTACTTAGAGACATGCTTAGCCACCTCACTCTTCACTCCTCTCCACTAGTAGGTTTTCCTGAAGTTCTGGTACATCTTGTCCCCGCCTGGGTGCATGGTATACTTAGTCTGATGAGCCTCATCTATTATGGTTTGCTTACTCTGTCCATTCTGAGGTACACATATCCTTTCATCGAGCCTTAGGATGTTCTCAACATCTAACCTAAAGTCAGTATGCTTTCCTTGTGTAACTCCTTCGATCAAATTGGTAAGCCATTTGTCTTTTCTCTGTTCCTCCTTGATCTGGTGCAGAAGATCTAGTTGACAAGACATAGTGTAGAGGTAGGCTTGCTTTTCATTTAGGGCCACACCCAACCTAAAATCATCAATCAACTGGTACATCTGGCCTTTCTCCTCCTCATGTTTGTTGAATTTCCTACTCAAGGCATCAACCACTACAATGGCCTTCCCTGGATGGCAGTGTAGTTGAAAATTATAGTCCTTCAAGAACTCCATCCATATCCGTTGCCTAAGGTTCAACTCCTTCTGGGTGTAGATGCATTTCAAGCTCTTGTGATTTGAAAACAGATCAAATTTTAGTTTCATATTTAATTCTTGTTCGAATTTATGCATTTATAGTGATCATGCCATGTTTAGTATCATGTTTAGGTTTTATTTTAAAAAATGATGTATGATTATAGATGTCCATGATTTGATTTCCATAATGCTTATATTCTGAATATTTATTGATCTTAGCTTCATATTTTGATTTTTAATTGATGATTCAAGAATTAATAAAAGATGATGGTGAAAATAACCACGTACCATCATAGTAAACATGTGGGTTACTATGGATGTTCTTTTCATATGATTAGCTCATACGGTTTTAAGACCAAAGTACTTAGTTGGTGGGTAAGTTCCCTTGAAGTCCAAAAGTCCAATGAAATTGACTAAGAAAAGCTATATTTCACTTTAAGAAGGTACTTTGTTGAGAACATCAAGGGTTGAAAACCCTTTTGGTCTATAATCTCAACATTAAACAAAAATGTTGTTTGAAATGCCTAATGTATGCAAGTGTTTGAAATATGAATGTGTTGTTGGTTTGAATTTGAAAAATGGTTGTTTGAAAAAGATCCACTGAGCTTTGTGCTCACTCCTTCCTCTTCTTTTTCAGGAAATTAAATTATGAAGACCATGGAATTTGGATTTTAGCAAGTTTATATTTTCTTAAAGTTTCTTTTTAATGTAAGGGCATGTTGTCCAATTTTGAATAAATCTTCCGCTGGAATTTTATTTTATTTTAGAGGTTCTGAATTTATTTGATCAACAATGTAATAGTTTATATTATAAAGTTATGTACTCTCTTTTTATGAATAAAGAAGTTAAATTTTTCTTTATCTCTAGTTGCCTTGATTTTTTGAATGATATTTGTATTCTTGAATCTATCCTAAGGCATGAGGTATTGAAAAATAGAAAGTCAAGTGTGTGTCACTTGTAAAGTAACATGACCCAACTCGCCAAATGGTTAAGTCCACCGTCGAATAACGGTGGTTATGTCCAAAACTCAAAGAATGTGGGGGTTGGGGTGTTACATAGATGCCTTAGGTAAGAATTAGAAGGAATTGACTAGTCAGGTAAGACTATTTATTTATTTAATTTAGAAGTCCGACCTCATGTTTTGAAAACTAAAATGATTTTGAAAAAAAATGTTTTTCAAAAAACAATATATGTTTTCAACGGTTTTGTTTGGATACAAAGATTACGAATTGAGCTAATAGTGGGTAGGCCTTGTCCTGAGTAAAGCTAAACATTGAAAGGAAGATATGTTATCCCATTCTAGAAAGCACGGTTGCTAAGCAGACTTCGGTCTCACCGTTCGATCTGGAGGTTGTCCCACCACCTCATACAAGTAGTCATAGTTGAAGAACACAATTATTTTTCTACGAGAAAACTAGGAGAGGGAAACTAAGGGTAGTGAATTTACTGTAGTTCGAAGGAGATGCCAAGGGTGGTACCATGGATGGAGGAAGATTGTTGGTTTGATATAAGGACCTTTAAAATAGGAATTGAGAACATAGGTCTAGGAAAGAAAACTTAAGTAGGGTGGCACAGTAAATCATGAATAAACTTTTAGGACATAAGTTAAGACTAGAAACGTGTGAAAAACGAACGCCTGTTTGGTCAGGGCACGAGATCGGGAGGATCCCATTTTTTATGTGGTATGGGACACGTAAGAATTTGGGTGCATAGAAGAATCCTGAACTCAGAAAATGATGGACCATATTTGGTGAATGATCGGTGGCTTTGGACAAACTTGTTTCCCTATGTTTAGCTAGTATGGGACAATCAAGTATAGTGGGGCTTGAGAAGCCTTAGAAATAGAGACATTTGCAAAATTGATTGGGTGTAGTGAAATCTCTGGGTGGAAGTCTATGTCAAAGGGCAAGGGTGGTATGAGACACACGAACCTGGAGGCATAGGCGAAAGCCTAGAGTTTTACTATGCTAGCATGAACTTCTCGAATGATTGAATGTATGATGATCTTACTATTTGTATGAAACCAAATCCTATAACCAAAAACAAAAATGACTTAGAAGAATAAACTATTAGGCCACTAAACAGATGAAAAACCTAGAAATATGAATCTAACATCATGATAGAACAAACTAAACAAAAATGGCAGAAATGAATACTAAATCAGTGTTAATGTATAGATAATGGCTAGATCTAGGACATACGCAACAAGAAGTGCTACATCTGATGACATCGACTCTCAAGAAGTGTAAAAGGGCATGGATGAGGCTAGGATGGAACATATGATGACTGAACTTACCAGAAGAGTGATGGAACAAATAGAGAGGACGTTAGCTCGAATGATACCGCAGGCGGCACCACAGCCGTAGGTGCAGGAACAAATTTCGATGTAGCAGCCAATGCCATCACCTGAGATTCTGGATCATTACGAGGAACCAGATGACCTAGAAGACAATGAACATAGAAAGTTGTTGTTAGAACTAAAGAAACTGAGACCCTCACAATTTCATGGTATTACTGATAGCTTAATAGCTGACCATTGGTACTAGGAATTAAAAAAATACTTGGATGTCTTGAGAATAACGGGTCTTAGCAGGATAGCGTTGGCTACCCATCAATTTAAGGGACCAACTAGAAGCTGGTGGTGGATGGTAAAGGTAGACCCGACCATTAATGTCAGCCGAATAAACTGGGAAGAGTTTAGGGAGATATTTTATGAGAAATTCTTCCAGGAAGCAACACTGACGAAGATGCAGGAGGACTTTGTTCAGTTGAAATAGAGAGAGATGACGGTGGCCAAGTATGATGCCAAATTTATCAAATTGGCCAAGTTTTCACTTGTATTAATCAGTGAAGAGATGATGAAGGTCAACGGTTTCACTCAAGGTCTCAAGATTGAGATTTGAAAATCAATAAAGACAACTTGTCCAAAAACATATAGAGAAGTCATTGACAGGGCATTAACCTTAGAGCAAGAACTGAACTTTGAACAAAGGTTAAGCAACAGAAACAAGAGACCAGGAGGTGATAGAGATCACCAGGGAGATTAGAAGAGAAGGAATGCTAATAAGAACGATGGAAATAAAATGCCTCAATGACAAAATCGACCCAAACTGGCCACGAAAAAACAATTAGAGCTGGCTAGACGTCAAGGGCGGTGTTTCCACTGCAACCAACGAGGGCACAAAACAAAGTTTTTCCCTACCAAAACCTAAACGCGATAGTAGCAACAACATCTGAATAGTCAAGGGGGAGAACAAAATGTACGTCCTCAACAACAACTACCTCGACAAAATAACACCTAGGGGCAAAATTAGGACCAGGGTCGAGCGCAAAAGCTAAACCAGGGCCGTGGGCAAAACCAGGCTAGAGTATTTGTTATCACTGATGTCCTTGAAGACCAAATCCTTACTGTCGAAGGTACATTCTTGTTATTTAACTCAGCTGTGAAACTGCTGTTTGATTCGGGTGCTACATAGTCGTTTCTTTTAGAAAAACTAGTTAATAGATTGCAACTAGTAACAAAAACTTTGCCTATAATGTTGAATGTATCAACAACTATAGGAACTACTGTTACATCAAAGAAAATGTGTACCTGTGACATTAGGTTTGGGGACAAGCTGATTTCAGCCGACCTCCGTGTACTGCTATTCTGCGGATATAACGTGATATTGGGTATGGACTGGTTGGACCAGTACCAGGCACAAATCAATTGTTTCAAGAGAAGAATGACTATAATGTTGCCCTTCGGAGAAACCTTTAAGATAAATTGTGATATTCATAGGTTGCCTAGGAGCCCAATGATGGCCATGTTGAACTGCTTAAGGTAGAAGGATGACCTCGAAAACCTCTTAAAAGAAGACTCTGAAGGGCCGAAAGAGATCAAGAACCAGTAGTCCAAGACTACGAAGACATATTCCTTGATGACTAACTTGGACTACCACCAACTAGAGGCATCGAGTTCAAGATTGAACTCCAACCTGGAACCAACCCCATAACTATACCTTCATACCGTATGACACTAGTCGAATTAATCTAGTTGAAGACTCAACTAGATGAGCTCCGGGAGAAAGGATTCATCAGACCAAGTGAATCACCTTGGAGGGCTCCAGTATTGTTCATGAAAAAGAAGGATGGATCTATGAGACTCTACGTTGACTATCAAAAATTGAATCAGGCGATGGTAAAGAACAAATACCCTTTAACAAAGATAAACGACCTATTTGATCCATTGAGAGGAACCACTTATTTCTCAAAAATTGATCTTAGGTTAGGTATCATTAGTTGAGGATCCGTGAAACAGATATTTAAAAGACTGCCTTTAGAACTTGATATGGGCACTTCACAATATTGCTTTTGGTCGAACCAATGCCCCGACAACATTCATAGACTTAATAAACTGAGTATTTAGACAATACCTTGACTAGTTTGTCGTGGTATTTGTTAACGACATCCTAATATACTCCAAGTCCAAAGAAGAACACTTAGAACACCTGAGGATCATGTTAAAAACACTCAGAAGACACCAACTGTATGCCAAATATAGGAAGTGTGAATTTTGGATGAAGATAGTAAAATTTCTTGGTCATGTAGTATCGGTGGAAGGTATCTCTGTAGATATTGAAAAGGTGGAAGTTGTCACAGATTGGAAACAACCTAAGACGGTCACCGAGATCCGAAGCTTCTTCGACCTAGCTGGATACTATAGAAGATTCATTCAAGAATTTTCCAAATTAGCATAACCTATGAAGATGCTAACTAGAAAGGAAAATCTATTTGATTGAGATGAGAAGTGTGAACAATCATTTCAAAAATTGAAGAGGCGATTGACTTTGAACCCTATCTTAGTTACTCCAAATCATGGCATCACGTATGTTCTGTATACAGATGCTTCACAAAATAGATTGGGTGCAATCTTAATGCAAGAAGGAAACGTTGTTGGCTATGCCTCACGACAACTAAAGATCCATGGATGAAACTACCCAACATATGACTTAAAACTAGCAGTTGTAGTGTTTGCTTTGAAGATATGGAGGCATTATCTGTATGGTGAGAGGTTTGACCTATTTTCAAATCACAAAAGTATGAAATACATCTATACCTAGAAAGAATTAAATCTCAGGCAGCATAGATTGATGAAATTCCTTAAAGACTATGATTTCCAACTCTATTACCATCCAAGAAAAGCCAACGTAGTAGCAGACACCCTTAGTAGAAAATTAAGCAAACAGGAGGAAGAAAAGGGTCAAATGTACCAATTGATCGAAGATTTCAGGATGGGCATAACATTAAATGACGAATGAGCCTATCTATACAATATGACTTGTCAATCAAATCTTTTACATCAAATCTGGGAAGATTAAAGGCAAGACAAATTGCTCAAAATGTTGATTGAAGGGATTCAATGAGGAATGGATACCGACTTTAGAATGGATGCCGAGGGTGCCTTAAGACTTGGAGAAAGAATTTGTGTATTGAAATATGGGCTGAGTAGGCAAACCATTCTAAATGAGGCCCATCAAACAAAATACAGATGCATCCATGTAACACCCTAACCCCCTAGAGACAGGTTTAAGCTCAACCACAAGGCAGGTTGGGTCCTATGTTACATTTACAAGTACACAACTACATCTCAATTCCTTTATTCTAACACTTATTGAAATACTCGTAAATTCACTTCCATTGAGTTTAATTTTCAACAAAATAATACAAGTGAATAAAGGAAAACTTCAAACTCTTTGTTTATTCAAAATAAAATAAAAAAATATATTATTGAATTAATATAATCAAAAGAAAGAGTACGTAACTTTAAAATTTAAAACAAAGATTCAACAGAAGTCTTTATTCAAAATTTGGGCAATATGCCCTTATATAGAAACTTTCTAAAAATAGACTTTCTAATTCCTTGGCAAGCTTGATCATGCATTTCAATTTCTTGAAAAATAAAAGGAAGGGGTGAAAACATAGCCCAGTGGATCATTCGTTAAACAACTAAGTTCCTATTTCAAATCAACAGTACATCCAAATTCAAACACTTTCATGCATGAAGTGATTTAAACAACTTTTTGGTTGTAGTTGACGTTAAGACTAAAAAGGGGTTCTACTCCCTTGATGTTCTTAATTTAGATACCCCTCTTTAGGGTGGAAAGACATTTCTTTGTCACTTTCCATTGGATGCCACATACCAAATATCTCTTAGTTGCACCCCGCAACCACACGCTCCAAGCATGTGTTAAGAACACCTATAGCACCCATGCAGGTCACTATGACTGTACATGGTTCTTATCTTCAATTTCTTATATTTAAGAATCACATAATTAAAAAAGAAATTGAAAATGTAAATATCAGAATTTTAAACAACCAAAAAAGCATGTAAACATTACATAGCATGCTTGAAATGTTGAATTAAATCCTAAACATGGATTCTAAGCATGACATGCTCTCATGAGTGATTAAAACATAAAACCATGCTACACTAAAATTAAAATATGATTAAACATGCTGAAACTAAAATAAAACATGCTGAAAACTAGAATTGAAACAAGCATGAAAATGCTAGAAATTTGAAAGAGCAAAGTAGAAGTTCAAGAAATCCTCTCCACATTAATTCTAGTTCCTTTGTAGAATCTAGTAGAGATTCCCCTTATCCACAACTTTTAGAACTTCAAGAACTTCTAATCACCAACAAAAATACTTCAACAACTCTCTAAAACACTAAAATAAGAACTTCTCATACAAGAAAGAAAAGAGAGTGAGAAGAGGTGCCAAAAAGAGGGCAAGAACAAATAAAGAGAGAAGTGTCAACTCTTTGCTTTGGGATGATATGAAAGTGAGCAAGGGGGGTTTATATAGATGTTCATGAGAGCATATGGGATGTCCTAGGGCAGCTCACAAAAATTTGGGCAAGTTTCTACACATAAAGGGGATGGTTTGCATAAAGAGGGCAAGTGTGTTCATGGTTGGCAAGTGGGACCACTATGGCTTTCTAATTCAAGTGTGAGAAAAATCTTTGAACCTGATTTATTTCTTTTATGTGTGTAAACACAATTAAACGTTTAAAATACATTCTAATCTCTCTTGGACGTCCTCTATTAGTAGGGAAACATTCTAATATGTTGTGATTTATAAATTCAAATAAGTTTCTAATATGGGCACACAAAAACAAAGCTTTGGAATGTTTCTTATATCCCTTGAATTCTCTCCCTTTTTGGCTCTACATATGAGCATGAGGCAAGTTTCTATTTTTTGATTTAGGATTTAATTATTCTAAATGACGTTTGGTAAATGAAAACCTTAACCTTGACCAATTGTTCTATTTTTTTGATTTAATTCATTTTGTTTTATTTTTTAAATCCTAAATATGGATTCGATTTTTTGATTCCCTGAAGTACCCTAAATGACCATTCTTTCTTATTTGGACCCCTTGTATGACGTTTGGTAAATGAAAACCTTAACCTAGACCAATTGTTCTAATTTTTGGATATGTTGTCCCATTAATTGGTTCATGTCACCTTACTTCATTTCAAGTTGTTTTAGGTCCCTAAAGTTCACCAAATGAGACTTTCGAAACCTGTCAAATTTAGCCCTAAAATGAGCCTAGTTTCATTTTGCATCCAATTTCACTAAATTGATCTGGAATTTCATTTAATTAAATTCAAAGTTTTTAGGGTATCACAATCCAAGAGGAGTTAAGATGTATCAAAAGCTCTGAAAAACCTATTGGTGGAGAGGTATGAAGAAAGATGTAGCCAAGTATGTCTTTAAGTGCCTAACCTGTCAATAGATAAAGGCAGAACACCGAAAGCCCTCTAGATTGTTACAACCACTTTCGATTCCAGAATGGAAGTGGTTTAACATTGCCATAGACTTTGTCAGTGGATTACCCATAAATCAGAAAGGGGAAGATACTGGGTGATTGTGGATTGCCTTACTAAAGTGCACATTTCTTGCCCATTAGATCCACAGACCAAGTCAATAAACTAGGTGAACTCTATGTGAGAGAGATTGTAAGCCTTCATGGGGTACCTAAGACAATAGTGTCAGATTGAGACACCTATTTCACCTCACAATTTTGGAAGAGTCTACAGAAGGAACTAGGTACTACACTCACCATGTGTATGTCTTTCCACCCTCAGATGGACAACCAGTTAGAAAGAGTTATCCAGATGTTGGAAGACATGCTGAGGTCTTGCGTCCTTGACTTCAAAGGGAACTGGAGTAAGTACCTGCACTTGGCGGAGTTTGCCTTAACAATAATTATTAGGCAAGTGTAGGGATGGCCTTGTACGAAGCCCTCTATGGGAGGCCCTACAGATCACCAACTTGTTGGGCTAAACTTGAAGATTACATTCTTATTAGGCCAGATCTTGTGCAGAAGATGAACAATCAAGTGAAAAAAATTTACAAGCATCTAGCAACTGCACAAAGTAGATAGAAAAGTTACGCTGATATGAGAAGAAGACCTCTAGAATTTCACTTAGGTGATAACGTGTTTCTAAGGATCAGCCCTCAGAAGGGAATCAAACGATTTGGAATCAAAGGAAAACACCTAGATTCATTGGACCCTTTGAGATACTCAAGAAGATCAGTGAATGCACTTACGAGTTAGACCTTCTGAATCGAATGTCCTCAATCCACAATGTATTTCACGTTTCAATGCCGTGAAAATACAAACCAGATCCCTTCCTGTAATACCCCAGAATTTTGTCAAATAATTAAATTAATTTTAAAATTCTTTTGGGTACAAATTGTGGGATGACACATGAAAAATAAAATAAATTAGAGATATAGTGAAAATTAAACAAATAAAACCTTAATTTGATAATT
>JAJIYU010019099.1:0-10939 GCA_030144865.1 Tinospora cordifolia | reverse complement strand
GTAACTTGATTTAATTTCCTGTAGTCTACACATAACCTCATGGATCCGTCTTTCTTCCTTACAAATAGGACTGGAGCTCCCCATGGCGACTCGCTTGGTCTAATGAAACCCTTCACCAACAGTTCATCCAATTGAGTCTTCAGCTCAACCAATTCTATTGGTGCCATCCGATAAGGTGAAATGGCAATGGGATTTGTACCCAGATATACTTCAATCTTGAATTCTATTTGCATGTTTGGTGGAAGGCCAGGCAATTCATCTGAAAATACATCCTCATATTCTCTCACCCCTGGGATCTGTTGTATTCCTTGTGGCTGCTCTACTTCATCCTCTATCAACTGTCTGAAGTCGACCTTCTGTTGTACAACATATAGTAATGCTAATGTTGGACTTCTAGGCAGCTTCTTCATATCTCCTTCTATCTTCACAACTTCACCGGATGGTAGCTTGATTGTAATTCTTTGTCTTTGGCAATCGATCTTAGCTTGGTATTGGGTTAACCAATCCATTCCCAATATCACGTCATATCTGCCAAAATGAAGTACACAAAGGTCCACTCCTATTCTTCTATCTCTGAAGGTGAGTTCACACCTACAATGTCTTCGTGAACTTGCCATGTTTCCTACTGGAGTAGACACTTCTAGTGGTGTGACCAAAGGGTTTGTGACTAACTTCAATCTATCTACGACTTCTTTCGAAATGAATGACCTAGTTGCACCCGAGTCAAATAATACTCGCATAATAACCCCAAATAATAAAAACGTAGCTTCCACTACTTGGGTTGGTTCTGTACTGTTGACCGTCGTATAGAGGCTTGCTTGACTCTGTTGTTGTGTCTGAAGCTTTCGCTGCAATCTTTCTGTCTGAGATCGAGTATGATACACCGATTGAGATATTGTGCTCATTTCTTTATTGGGACAATCTCTGGCAAAATGCCCTTCTTGACTGCAAACATAGCATAACCCTTTCTTTCTAGCCTGCTCCCGTTGTTCGCTAATGTTTCTTTCTTATCTGGCCTGTCTTCCCTGCAATCTCTTAGATGCTCGTACCTGTCTCTAGCTCTGAGGTACTCTTCTCCTCTCCTGACCGCCAGGTTTCCTCAACGATGGTCCTGCTGCTTGGCTAGATCTAGTTCGCTTCTTACTCTTCCATGCTTGTTCTGCTTCAAGGTCTCTTTCTATAATCTGTGCCCTCTCCACAGCCTCTCTGAAGTTCGTCAACTTTAAGGGTGCTATTATCTTTCTAATTTCCAATTTCAATCCTTCAATGAACCTCTTTGTCTTTGTTTGCTCATCCTTTACCAAATCAGGAGCAAATCTTGCTAACTCTGTGAATTTTCGTTCATACTCTATCACTGACATCATCTTCTGTGCTAGTCTTGTGAACTCAGCATGCATTTGTCTTTTCTTGGCTGTTGAGAAATAAGCATCATAGAACATGGTCTTAAACTCTTCCCAAGTCAGCGTTGTTTCATCTATGGCAGGGTCATTCATGATCATTTCCCACCAGTGATATGCTGGCCCTTCTAACTGATGTACTGCCAAAGCGACCCGTCGTGGTCCTGTCACTCCCAACGCATTCAAATGCTTGTTCATCTCCGTAAACCACTTATCAGCTGTCATTGGATCAGTCATTCCTTCAAATGTATTGGGTTTCAATTTCTGAAACTCAATTAGTAACTCCTTCTATTCCTTATCATAAATAGCTGATTTACTTGTCGTAATCGCCTCTGATGATTTGGCCTCTTGTTGAGTTTGAGGTACTGGTGAAATCTGAGGCTCTAGCGGTGGTTGTACAGGTTGCTACAACATCTGTGGTTGTACTAGCACTGGTGGCTGTGATGACTACAAGGTATTCACTATTTGTTCTACTACTCGAGGAGTAATTTCTGTCATTATCCTAGGAGTAACCTCGGCTTTCATCTTCTAAGTGATCTCTGCAATCACCTCAGGGGTCATCACTACTTCCACTGATGCAGCTGCTATTCTTGGAGTGCCTTCTCTATGTTCAGGCTCGTGACTACTCTCCCCTCGAGCCATTCTTCATTTTGGTCGTCCCCTTGGCATTGTCTGCAAGTCAAGACCTAATTCAGTATCCAATAGTTTAATTTGATTGTAGCAAAACATCTAAGAATTGCAATCAAACCTTGGATTCTGAACTTGCAGTACTTTCCAATTAATTTTCCCACCTAGGTGTTTTTGCTTATTTCGTGCTACTGTGACTCTAGATGCATAGTCTCTAAGTTCTTGATATGTCTTTGTGGCCTAAAAGTTTGTGCTTCTAAGTCGACAGCATTTCGTCTGTTTCTGGGTGAAGGAGTTTGGGTAATATACTAAAAATACAGTTTTACTACATATATTGCAACCAATCATCCACCAACCAAAGACACAATGCACGCTAGCAAAATGAAATCCTAAGCTTCCATCCATGCTTCCAGGTCCATGTGCCCCATCCCACACTCGCCTTTCCACACAGACTTCCACTTAGAAATTTCATTACACCCATTACAATTACGCAAATGTCTCGACTTCCATGGCTGCCACATCCTACTATGTTGATCAAGCACAACAGAACATATGCCTCCATGGATGGATTCCCTGGCTTCACAAGACCCGTTATGCTTGACTGCCCCATCCCAACCAAACATAGCAAGTACCTGCTCTACTAGAGACACGAGCATTCACCAAACATGGTCTGTCATTCTTCGAATCCAAGATTCCTCTATACCCCCAAATCCCTATGCACCCCATCCTACATAGAGACCAGAGGTACAACATCCTCCTGAACTCGCGTCCTGACCAAGCAAGTGTGCGTTCAATCACGTTATCAGTCTCTAACTTATGCCCTAATGTCTTTTAATTTAGACTCACTGTGCCTTCAAAGCTTCACTCGATTAATCCAAACTTCATCCAAAACCGTTTCCAATGAAAAACCACTTTCCAGTGAAAATCAAAACCCAGTGAAAATCATTAAAAATCATTTCTAGCCCAATGAGCTACTGACTACGCTCTGATACCATATTTGTAATACCCGGGCCTCAGGTCTGGACTCCTTGAAATGGAGATCATCAGGTTACCATTTCCTGACGACCGGAGTGCTACCTTTGCTACGAATTTTTACTAACTTTCTTAGGTAATATAAATGAAAAATTTTCAACATAGTGAACCCATATAAATCAACTTTCAATTAAATTTTTCTTGTGAAAATATTCAAAATACTATTCGAGGAAATATCAAGTTCAACAAAATTTCCCACAAGTCTTATATTGTCAAAACATGAAAACACGGTCCATCGATGAATACAACATCAAAACATGAAAATATAGTCAGATTACATTATCGGTGTTATACAAAAAGAAGAACAAGTATTATGTTCCAAAATTACATCCAAGTCATTTTAACATAACATTTCAAAACAAAACTTTAAACCCATCCTTGAACGTCTCCACTGTTAGAAAGTAGTCACTGTACAATAGACCTGTGAAAACCTGAAAATAGAGTGATCGGGTGAGCTTGAAAGCCCAGTGAGTCAATCCTATACATCTCTAGCATTATACAAGATCAAACTCAAAACATACACACACTTTCACACATTAGGCGTTTCACACATTAAATTGTTTGTTGTAACCTAAACCAGAAGAGTAGGTTAGACTCCCAATATTCCTTTGTGATCTAGGATGGAAATGAGTGCATGCAATTTGGCCAGAAACAAGAAATCAAAAACATTAACATCCAAAGATAAGTAACGCTCTACAACCTATTACTTATCCCCATGCACGCCCTGCGGCCTGTACATGTGAATCATAGTCTAAGGAACAATAATGTTATGCAACCAATTACTAAGGTAACGCTATGCAGCCTGTTACCAAATCCCGAAGACAAATCAAGTGTCAAGCAAAATCTAAGGAAAAGAACGCCGTGCGGCCTATTCCTTTTTATTCCCAAGATGTCACAGTCAAAAGTAAAGAACGTTATGCAGCCAATTCCTTATGATTCCCAAGACAATGAAATTTGCTATCGACACTAAGGGTCAGGAATATTTATGACGCTATGTAGCCTGTCGCACCGGTGTGTGGGATTCTTATTTAGCCATTAATCTTAATTCAGTGAAGAAATCATGCATTCAAGCCAAAACATTCAATCAACATGATACCAGAAATAAATAAATGAAATGTCACATGAATGGTAAATCTTAATAGAAATCATGCATAACGATAAATCATTCGACACTTCAACAATTGCAAACAAACCATCCAATTCCAACAATATCAACATTCATATAATATAAATCCTATACTAGCAACAATCATGTCTCAAGCGTGATTCTCGCATAATACTGAAGAGTAAGGATATCCTTCTCACCTGAGTATTTCAAGATTCCTTTCAACTCTCTTATCGCAATAGATTGTCTTTAAGATGTACTCACTTGACAGTTACTCGACCAAAACTTCAATTCACCTCACTTCCTTTCACAGAAAATGTGCTACCCGATTTCGGTTCTTTAGACACTGGTAAATTCGAAATTTCATAAAAAAAAAACAACAATCAAAATCAATACACAATTGCTTTGGGACTTTATATAAGGAAAGGATTCAAATTTACTTCAGCTAACAGGGTTTTCTCATGACAAAATTCCTTCATTCACCCTTACAGCTGGAGTATTTGAATCTTTAGATTTAAGCAAACAACAAGTGAGAAAGTAATCTAATAGAGGGACTTAGATTCTTGCCTTAAATCTTCAATCTCTGGTTCACCTTACGTCAGAGCACTTCTCCTAGCTTTCAAAGTCATTTCTCCCTCGTTTGGAATGAATTGGAAGTGAAAATGACGAGTTTAAGTCGGCCATTCTATTTATATATCGCACACGAACCGCGATCGACAAATAAGGACCTCGGTCGATGATTAATTTCTCTCGAAATTTCCAGTTTTATCGACTACGGACCGCGGTCGGCCATTTACGGACCGCGGTCGGCAAAATGAGCCCACTATTCTTAAGGGGTTTCTCAACTGCGGACCGCGGTCGGCCATTTACGGACAGCGGTCGGCAGAATGAACCCATTATTTTTAAGTGGTTTTCCTGCACAATGTTTGCCAATAAACCACAATCTTTCGAACTTCTTTCCTATTTTTCATTATTTTTGAGTTTCTAAGCCATAAAAATGAGTTTATATGATTTTATTTTCATTTAATACATACAAGGACATTCAAAACATGTTTTTTTTAAAACTTTCCTATTTAATTGAAATTCTTAAATTAATTATCGATGTGGACACGTTAAAATGTTCTGGGTTATTATAAGAAAATTTTGGGTTTTCGGGTTCACGTGTTTCGAGTAACAAAGGAAGCAAATCTGATTTTTGATTTTTGGTTCCTATGTCATTATAACAGTAGAAGAAGAAGAAAAAAGAGAGGGATGAAATCTAAATTGTGAGTTGGAGCAAGAACACAATGTGGGCAAAGAAGGATAGGGAGTGTTCAAATTTTTGGTGATTGGGGGTTTTCAATTTGAGCTGAAATGAAGAACAAGCTACCCGTGAGGTGTGAATTGGAGAACCGTGATATGAAAACTAGAAAACTAGATTCTTGATGTTGTTGTAATTGGTGTTTGCAGCGGATGGATTTTTTACTTGAATATGTGGGTGTGTGGTTATAGCTGGCGGTGAAGGAGAAGAACAGAGTGCAGCAACAATAGTGCGAACCGTGAGTGCTGCTGCTTGTTGTCCATTTTCTGCACAAAGAAGAGGAACGTGATGAATGAAGAAGATGAAAACTAGAAATTCTGGTTTTCCAGCTGCTGCAAAATCTGATGTAATGGGTTTTGGATGTTCAGCCATGGCAGACTGAAATGAAGAAAGAGGATTAAGGATTTTGGTTGATTTGCGGCGTTAATTTTGGGGGTTTGCTGTGTGATGGGTTTTTGAGCACAAAACCGTGAAGAACAACACCCTGAAGTATGATTTTGTGTGTGCGTTCTAGCTGCAATGGAAGAAGAAGAAACCCAAAGAAATTTGGTTCTTTTTGTTAGGTTTTTGGTTGGTGCATTTAGCAAAGAGATAAAAGAACCATCAGCTGCAAAATCCTTCATTATCTGGTTTCTAGTTGTGAAAATCAGTTTGGGGTTATTTCTGCCACTTGGCCATGAAGGGAAGGTGCTGATTTTGAGGATGAAGAACGATGAACAAGTTTTTCTTTGTGTGTATAATTTGAAAACTGGGGCGTATCTGTGTTTGCTAGCCGTTGGTTATGGATTTGAGATTTTCTGATGATGAATGTGATGGTGGGGTATATGGAGAAGAAATTTCAGATTTAATAAAAAGGAATGTGATGATGTAATTTGGAGTTTGGCAAAGGTGTTATAAGGACCAAAATAGAGGAAGAATGTGAAGAATGATGGAGTAAGGATACTTGATTTTTGGCTGCGAGAAAGGCAACGTGCAACAAAGAGGCTTCTTCGTCGGCATCATTTGCGCGAAGAAGACGATGCGAGGTAAAATTTGGATTTTGATTTTAGATAGTATGAAATTTATTCTTAAATGATTTTGGATGCGAAAACAAATGAAATTAGAAATTTAAAACTTTATTAAATATTTTAGTAGAAATATTAATTTTGATGCTTGTGAATTTTGATATATGCTTAGAATATGAATATCAAAACATAGGAAATTCAAAGTTTCGAATATTAGAAATCAAACTTTATTTAGAAGTTAGATACAAATAGAAAATATTAAAATTTCCTTATTCAAATAAGAATTAATTAAATTAATTATGAAAATTAGTTTAGACTACTTAATTAATAATTCAAATTAAATAAATTTAATATTATATTATTTATTAATTATTGAACAAGAGGATAAATTGATTTAATGAAATTAAATCACTTAATCTTTTAAATTAGGATTGGAAAATAATAGTTTTCCAACACATTAATAGTTTTATTTAATATTAGAAGTTTAAAATTTAATAATTCAATTAGTTGAGAATATAAAAAATAAATCTTTAGAGGTTTAAAATCTTTTATAAGAAAAGAATAAAATTTTAGGCCCTAAAACTAAACTTATGACAGCTAGAAGTCTTATTTCGTTAGTAACTATTTAATTACAATATGAATAAAGTATTTAAAATTGTAGAGATTTCAAGTGAGATGAAAATCTTATTTTAAGTGAAATAAGATTTATTGTACATAGATTATTAATTGTTAAAACCAAATTCAAGTTTTAATGTTTTTGAATTATTTGTTTGGCACAAAATAACTTCTTAAGAAATGAATAAGTCTTAGGAGCTTGGAAATTAATAATGAAAGTTTTTATTTTCAAATTAAGAAATTCGGAAGACTTAGAAATTGTATTAATTTGAATTTATGAAATTCTAGAATTTAGGAACAACTCGAAATTAGTTGAAGTTGATATTTAAACTTTATAATTAATTTAGAAATTATTTAAACTTTTGAATAGTGAATTTAAAATTTTTTATTGATTGTTAAATTTCAGATTTTACAAGTTTAGAGTATCGAATAGCTAGAAGGAAAGCAAGGTAGGCCTGAAGATCTACGGAATCAAATGGGCGTGATTTCCTTGCTCATACGTATTATATCGATTTAAAATTCAAAGTATTTGTTTGAATAGTTCTAGGTTATTATAATTTTATTTAAAAATTAATTGAAATTGTTTGGTGTGCTTGAATGATAGGTGATGAATGGTTAATTAATCATTTCATGCACGAATAGGGAATTATGCACTTAGATTTCATTATTTAACCTTGCACTTTATTATTTTAAGAGCATATATTATTTGATTAATTTTCTATTGTACTGTGTGATGCTTGGTATGATTGAATTTGATTGTAAAACTAAAATAAGACGAAGGATTATTAAGAATCTACATACTGGTGCAATCGACAAGCCTGAAGCGTATTGAGGTGGTATCTCCTATATGCCACCGCTTGAGATTGACTAGCTACAAGGCGGATCGTAGGTATTCCCAACCTTGAGCTGCCTGCGACAGTTCGAAGTCTTTGATAAACAGTACGAGCCATGATAAGTACTCTCTCTTAGACTGTGATATTGAGATATGACTAATTTTAAATGGTACTTGAGACTTTCTACAATTACGATCAGATTGGATCACAGGAAATACTGAGAGGCATCTCAACCCTCTTCCGGTCTTAGACATCGACCAAAACTAAATGAATGTTTGAAATGTCTAATGTTTGGAAGTGTTTTGTAATGTTTTGGATTTTGATCTGTATAATTCGTGTGATGTGTAGGAATGATCCACTAGGCTTTCGAGTTCACTCCCATTTCAATTTTCAGGAACACTTGAACGTAGTGCACGACACTCTACGCAAAAAAAAACTCGCACTTTCGATTGGACATCTCATGGGGAAGGTTGTTCGGGATAGGAGGCTTTAAAGGTTGTAGTTTAATTATTTAATTGTAGCAAAACTACATGTATAATTTTCATATGAATTTAATTTCATTGTTTTACAAGTATTTACTTTGATTTTGAATTTTAGTTGATTATATCTTTGAATGATATTATATGTTTAACAATTATCATTTTAATATAAGTTTTAAAATGATTCCGCTGCGTAATCTTGTAACTTATGATTTATAATTTTCAATTTTTTGGTGAATACTATGAAAAGTTATTTTGATCTTTTGTTTTGTACAAAATGTATTTTAAGATATTTCTCTAAAAACTAACTATTAGGAAATTTAATTGAAGAAAAAGATTTTGACAGAAGAAAAAATTTTTAAGTAGCATTTCGATTCTCAATGGATGATGTTGGATTGAGAGTCGGGGTGTTACAAATATGGTATCATAGCCCAGTATTATGATATACTGGGCTAGACTTGAGTTCACCGGATCTGATTTTCACTAAATTGGATATTTTCACTGGATTTTTATTTTCACTAAGAAATGAACTTCTTTTTTGAATTGATTTCTTCGACAAAAGATTTAAAGAAGTTGATAGGATTCAATTTTTTGTTGGGATGGGGTTTTGACTTTAATCTTGAAAGGGCACTTGATGATGCCAACATATTTAAGTATTGTTATTGATGTGACCTAAATAGAGGTAGTGATCCCTGATAGTTGACCTTCTTTCAGGATAAAGGTACCTGAAGGGTTGATTTGGTTAGATCTTCTTCTACAGAAGTATGTACCAAAGGGTTGACATTTATGTTAACTAGAGGTCCTAGAAGGTTTCATTATTATTCTAAAAGGTCCATGATGATAGTACTTGAAAAGGATGGTATCACGAGAAATTATTGCATAAAAATGGTTAGGTGTCAACTAGGTGGCTAGAAATCTAGGAAAATATTAGGGTGATGCCCACGTACTTGAGTTTAGAATTGCAGGTGTGATTCGAGTACTAGTAGGCATCCTTGAGAGTTTGATGTCTCTACGGGTTAAACATTCCTGACGGTTTGACTTCTACTTTGGAAAGATGTCTTTGAGGGTTGATGCCTATGTAGGAAAGGTCCAAAACTTGGGATAAGGGTGTCACATAGAAGTTTTATGAAGTCAAACTTGGCAATCCTACCAAAGAATATACTAGCCAAGTGGAGTAATGAGACCCTAGGTCTAGGTAGAGGCCGAGTGTTGTCTCAGGAGTACAGTGGATCATAAATAAATTAAAAGCTTTTAGGACATAGGTTAGAGACTTATAACGTGTTTGAACGCACACTTGTTTGGTCAGGACCAGAGTTTGGGAGGAACCTGTATCTCTGATCTCTATGTAGGATGGGGTGCATAGGGATTTGGGGGTACGGAAGAATCCTAGATTCGGAGAATAATGGACCATGTTTGGTGAGTGATTGATTTCTTTAGCTGAACTTGTACGCACTGTATTGTACTAGGATGGGGCAGTACAGTATGGTGGGTCTTACATCACCCTTAGAACACGCTTGTCAGTGCACTGTCGTGCTATTTTTAACCAAGGGCCTAGTTAAAAATAGTGGGACAGTTGCAGTCATGGATATTGAGACACTTGCACCATTGTTTGGGTGTAATGTAATTCTAGGTGGAAGGGCGAGTGTGGGATGGGGCACATGAACCTAGAAGTATAGATGGAAGCTTTAGGATTGCATTATGCTAACGTGTATTGTTTGCTTGTTTCTTGGGTGATTGTTTGCTATATATGGAATTTGATTTTTGAGTATCATAACCCAAACTCCTGTACCCAAAAACAAACAAAATGTTGTCGACTTAGAAGCATAAACCCCTAGACCATCGAGACAAAGCGAAAACTTAGGGACAATGCACCTAGAGTCACCCTAATATGATAAACGCGAAAAGGTATAGGTGGGTAGGAAGCTATAACACCTAGGTTAGAATATCATAGTTCTTATACTAAACCACGTCAAAGGTTGTGAATTGGTAGTTCTTCTCAGTATTAATTTAGAAGGAAGGCTACGCTCACAATCTTTCCACTGAAATCAGAACATACATTATTCCAAAATCACCAATGACAAGTGAAGACGTGATACCTCAAGCAAAAGTGAGATTAAAGAACTACTCAACTATGTGAATAACTTGATGAAGTTTTCATTGATTCTCAAGGAATGTTTCCAAAGGAGCAACAAATGAACATCCTTTATCATTGTAGGACAATAAATTGATGAATAGGATTTGGCTGAAGATGGACGTGTCCTATAAGTAGGATCAGAGTAGCACAATAAAAGCGTAATGGGCTAGTAGAAAATATAGATTGAGTGATAACACTAGTCAACTTGATTCGAATTTCGAAGACGAAATTTTATTTAAGTGGAGTAAATTATAACACCCCAGAATTTTACGAGCACGTATAAGTCGTGAGTAAACATAAAATAAAATATTATTTCAAAAAAATGAGAATTTAAAATAAAATAATAAAATAATAGTTGTTACAAAATAATAATAATAATAATAATAATAATAATAATAATAATAATAATAATA
>JAJIYU010019098.1:0-10943 GCA_030144865.1 Tinospora cordifolia | reverse complement strand
AGTAGCCACAAATTGGTAGGAGAATAAGAGGAAAGTTGATTGACTTGGAGATTGATCCATCTAGTGGTTTATATAATCACTTGACCAATCCACTAGTTGCAAAAACAAAAAAAAGGTTAGGAGACTTCAATTTGTAAGTTGAAAAGGTGAATTAATTATTGCCATAAAACTTGGAGTATGATTTATAAACTTAATCACTTGTTAACATATTCCTACATGCAATTATGAGTTTAGACTACTTTGATTTTAGATAGCTATTTAGGTTTTGCCTTATCATTTTGCATTTGTGCCGTCCAAGTCGTCACAAAGAATTCTTTAGGGCTAAGAAGCATCCATTGCAATGGAAAAAAAAAAAAAAAGAAAGGACAAGATTTTCAAATTATAAGAAGATTTGATTAACTTGTCAAACATGTTATATAATTTTGTTTTGCTCTCTATTTTTTTTCAAACATGTAAATAAAAAACCCAATGAAATGATTTGTGTGAATTCTTTTATGACTCATAATGTGACCCATCAAATATATATATGTATATAGCTTTAACAAAAACTAAAATACATAAATTTAGAGTTGTATATTGTTCTCTACTTGAAAATGAGATTCAAAACTTGCTAGCCCAACCTAAATTACGTTGCAATGGCTTGGATGAGATTAGTAATAATAGGGGTATGCACGAGTCAAATTTGGATTAGGTTAGGGCACATCTCCCAATCGATCCTCTACAGTGGGGTGGCATCGGTGGCATTGGTGCCTGATGCCACCAAGAAAGGCTACACCCAACCCAAAACATTTTTTTTAGATCAAATAAATATAAAGTACAAGCAATAGACAACCGAGAAAGCAGCAACTCGATTGATAGAACGTTACGTGGTGGCTTTTTTTTTCTTTTTTTATTTTTTGGGTGTGTGTGGCAAAAAGCAAAGGCAATGCTTGCAAGTTCTTCCTTCCTTGTGTTAAAAAAAAATAAAATAAAAAAATAATAAAAAGAAGAAGAAGAAGAAGAAGAAGCAACAACAACAAAAACAAAAGCCACGTATGTAGAGTTCTGCCAAATCTCGTGCGTCACCTTCTTAGATAATTCTCTTATTTCTCTCCTTGTCGAGCATAACGAGTGAAGCGTTACAAGACTATACCACCAAGGATTAGTTGCAGCTGAAGAAGAATTATGCGAACAAAAAGCCTTAAAGCTTGGGAGGAGAAGCCACAAAAAAAATGAATCACGAAAACGCAGTCAATGGGGATTTGGTCTTTGGTTAGTGTAGAAAGAAAATTGAGAGGGAGGGACTGGGGTTGAAGAGGGTGTGAGAATAAACTATGATATTTCCGTTTGCATTGTCGACTGTATAGCGGACTCGCAAGAGAAGTAAAAGAGGGAAGGAGGGAATTTTAGTAATGATGAATAAGGGAGTGTTTGGATATGTAATTATTTTTTTAAAAATATTATTTTCTTATCTCTAAGCTTGAAAAAAAATTTAGTGAAAACTATACAGATTCAAGATTTTTTTTATTTTTTCACAATTTTTATTAACCAAGAATGAAAAAAAAAGATTTTATCAAGAAAAGTAAAATTTCCTTACTAACTAAACACATCTTAAAATTTACAAAGAATTTTTTGTGCCTTTAAAGAAGCAGTTAGACAGGCATACTGAGTTGGTTAGAGCCAACACTCAAAACTAGTTTCACAACTTTAGGTTTCTTTTATTTGGACTCAATCTACTCGACCTGACCCCATTTTTTGTGTAGATCAGGTAGGTCTTGTTAGGTTTGCAGGTACCTTATATGTAAAGGTGACAATTCGTAACACGATATGATAACTCAATCCAAATACGACTCGAAATTAATAGATTTAAATTAAAAATAAACGAGTTTGAATCAAAATAAGTTAAATACAATTAGACGTGAGTAAAATATAAGCTATAAACAAGTTAACATATTAGACATGAAAATGATTTATTTAATACAATTAAAAATTAGTTAATCAATAATTTATAAATAAGTAAATTTAAAATTAATATATTTAGTAATGTGTTAATAACCTTTCTCCATTTTTTATATTTTCTTTAGAAAACCTTTGTTTAAGTTAATCTCAATAAATTATTTACGTTTTATATTGTATTGATATTTTTTTTTAAAAATAATGTTAAAGAGTGATTGATGATTATGTGACATGTTTAATTTTTAAAAAGAATAAAGTGATTATGCTATATCTTTAAAAAGGTATTATGTCTTTTTTCAATATGTTACATATTGAAAAAGATCCTACATCTAAATAAAAATATAAAAATACAACTTGGCCTCTTAGTTTGTAAAAAAAAATTCTCAAAAAAAAAAAATATTATGTCGGCAACATATTGCCTCAATTAGACATGTCGATATAACTAAGTACATTGTTAATTGCTACAGATATGTAAGTTGATCTATGTTAGTAAGTAAATTTAGGTTTATTATTAATTTAAAGTCAAGCTAATAATCATACATGCAAATTTGATAAATAAGACACGTAATTGATTTTTTTCAAGTAAAAAATTATTATTTTGATTGAAAAGATTAAATTAATCGTATACTAAAACTAAATACTTCTAGTAGTTAATTTAACATATAGTATAACAAAGTCGATTTCTTTGTTAATAGATGAGGTAACTAGTAGACAAAAGAAAACTATAAAATAAATGGATGCTTATTTTTTTAAGTTAAAATTTAAATTTAGACAAAAATAAGTACAATACACATATAAAAACTAAAATGGTAATATAGAATTGTTAGCTTATTTAGTTAACAAAACTCTATTATCTATAGTTAATTTTTTTAGTTATTTAATAAAAAACGTGTTAAATATGTCATATTCGAAGCACCCGTTATAACTTATTTTAAATAAACTTGTTAAACAGTCACTCATTAAATAAACGAGTCGTATTTGAGTCTGATTAATAAATAGGGTGATTTTTATTGCTCTTCTTCATACTAACTAAGGCAAAATTAATTGGTCATATTTTTATTTTTATTTTTATTTTTATTTTTTATATTTTGGGTCGCCTTCCACCATCACGAAGGAGAGTGGAAGAGATCTTTTTGACAAGACGATGGTATTGTAACACACATTATCACCCTTACCGTGTTACAGATGCATCTTGTACATGCTTTCACGAAAAAGGGCTTCTATAGACTAAAATGACTGACGTGATCGACGGCTAAGATTGCCTAGAGATTGGTCTTGGATAGTTTCTTTCTTTCCTCCGAGGCCTCTAATCCTGCGACATTTTATCTTCGAGAAGAGTAGTAGCAGTAGCAGCAAAATCAGTTGGCGAGGCCCAGAAATGGCAGCCATGCTTTCGCTTCAAAGCAGCTTCACTTCTCTTTCCCTCTCGTCCAATTCCTTCCTGGGCCAACGTTTCTCACCCTTCCTCTGCCCTGTCTCAGTATGTGTTCTTTTTGCTTAATGGGTTTTTTTTTTTTTTTTTAATATCTGCATTGTCTATTCTTTAATCTCTTAATATCTCCTCGAGTTTCATGGATTTTGAGGTTCTGTGGCATAATAACTAGCTTGGTTTTTTATGTCTTCATCTGATTTTTGTGGTTGAAAAAAAAAAGTTTGTGGAAAATTCATGTGGGTCTTGTGTGTTAATTGAGGAACAGCTAAAACTATGCGATTATCCAACAAGAATGGGCATCAGTATTTGAGTAGTATTCTCTAGATTGTCTCTAAAACCCCTTCTATTTCCTCTTAAAAATTTCCTGTGTCAGGGTTTCTCATGCAAGCTGAAATCTTTTTTGAGGGTTTCCTATGTTCTGTGTCAGGGTTTCTCATTCAATGTGTTTGCAGAGAAAATTGAATTGGTTTCTGGTGTTTAAGTGCACTTCAATCACAGTTTTTTTATATGAGTCAATACACCTTCCTTGTAGGAAGCTTAGGTAGTTCGATTGATTATGTTCTAGTGTTTAGGTGTTAATGAGAAAAGGGAAATTGTGGAGGGTTTCTTTAAGGCATTGTGTCACCTTGTTTGAGCAATTTGTAGGAAATTGTGAATCCACATGATTCGGTGATTGATTTGTGGAGGCATAAGAGTCACAACAGGTGTCTTTCACTTTTTGCTTTGTGAGACCCATTTTAGGACTTTGGCATTGCTTCAACTTAATCAACTTTTCTCCACCTTCATGGTTCTTAAACTGATAAATTTTCTATTTTGTTTGTTAATGAAGATAGGCTTATGTTCATATTATAGTCTGGAATTTGTTTGGGAAATTTCAAGTTGTGTGTATCAATACATTGTCATTGTTATATTTGATTCAGATACATATTTTAGCAGAAAAATGGTGTCAATTGAGCTTGCTGGTCGATTTGAAATGCCATCTATTTAGAACCATAATTTAATCCACCTAAAGAATCAAAAAAAAAAAAAAAGAAGGGAGCTATGATTTGTATTGAAGGAACTACATGCGTGTCCCTTTTTCAGTCTTATCAGAAAATCCCTTCTTCTTTCTAATACAACTCGTATGTTTGATATGTGCAGGCCAAGTCTAAGGAGAAGCCATGCCTCATTGTAATGAGGGTTAGTATATCTGATATGATATCGTAGTTTCCTTTTTTTTCCCAATTTGTTTGATAACTCTTTGTAATGAAAGAAATGGGAAGGCTGAAGAAAAGTGGAGAACAACTCGTGCTTTCCCTATCTAATATAGTAGTTAAATTCTAGTGAGTAGTAACTGCCTGATAACCAAGTTCCTGTCTGAAATGACAAATGAATCGAGGGTACTTAACACCACCAATTGATTGTGGAGTTAGTTGCCTTGTTTTGGATTCTGTAATCTTTAGTAAAATCAAGTTATAGAAACAGAATCATTGTTCAATTATTTAATTTACAATTGATCACAATTATGAGCATATTGGATCATACGACATTTACTTGCATTGTGTTTTCTTGTTGTAGCTTAAGCGATGGGAGCGTAAGGAATGCAAGCCAAATAGCCTCCCTGTGCTACAGAAAATGCATGTGAAAGTTGGGGACACGGTGAAAGTTATCTCTGGCCACCATAAGGGTAAAATTGGAGAGATTACTAGGTTATATAAGCATAATAGCACTGTAATTGTCAAGGACATAAACTTGAAGACAAAGCACATGAAGGGTAGAGAAAAAGATGAGCCAGGGCAGATTATTAAGGTTAGCCTCATGCTTCCTTCTTGTTCGCCTCTCTCTCTCTTTTTCCTAAACAAAAAACAAAGTTCGTGTGGCTCATGCGTCCATTTCTTCATACTTTGCACGTTCTTAAATTCTAATATGCACTATGTCGCAAACTGCTTGCACACAGCTATAGCTGACACATACAGGTTCAATATCTATATCGAACGAGTCATCATAGACATTGACGCATCCCTCCCCCCCTGTATATGACACCATGTGGATTAGATTTATAATAGAGAGGAAAGACGTGATTGATAAATAAGATAAACAAATAAATATGATTATCACAAAAGGGTCGAACATGAGACCTCCAAAATAAAAATGCTTGAAAAACATGTTAGAATTTAGAAATTACAAGTTAAGGTCTAATTATGTATATCAAGTGAATAAACATAGACATTGACTCTACCAAGCTTTTTGCATTGAGATGTCAAAGAAATTAGTTTCTTGACTCTTGTAGCATAGAAACACCATTGGTGGTTTAATCACAAGTTTGCTCTTGAACTCGGTTTTGCAGATTGAGGCGCCTATTCATAGCTCGAACGTGATGCTATACTCTAAAGACCAAAATGTAGCCAGCAGAGTTGGTCATAAGATCCTAGAGGATGGAACACGAGTCCGTTACCTTGTGAAAACTGGAGAAATTGTAGACAGCAAAGAGAAATGGCAGAGAACAATCAAAGAGAAAAAAGTGGAAAAAGAGAAATCCGAGGCCTAGGACCTTGTTCCAATTCTTTTTTGTACATGTAGTTACCAGAATCCTTTTCCATCCTCTCTTGCTGTTTTTCCTCTTCTTTTAGTTTATCATGTCAATTAATTTGCGTGTGTGTGTAAGTGAACATAGCTTTTTTTCTCTCCTTGAATGGACTCTATATAAAGATTCTTTGCTAATCTTATACTTCATGTTCAACAAATTCACTTTCATAGCTTGGATTATTGCAAATGAACAAATAATTCATAAACTTTAAAAAAATATTTTAAATCTTAAATTAATAAAAATTTAAAAAAATATATGTTATTTATTTTAATATATTATCTATTTTACATATAAACACAAATAAATTATTTTTAAAGACCTCTAAATTATTAGGATTCATCTTTGCTTAATTCTTGCCTCGCCTTATAAAGATTTATCATTTAGGTAAACATCAAGATCCGTTATTTTTATTGCCTCTGGTCTGGCTGCAAGATTTGCACATCTGGTACTGTAATACTTGAATATGAGGTTAGGCTAATTGATTCCATGGTTAATTTGCTAAGAAAAAAAGGGTAATATTTTCTGAATCCTTGTTCCAAAAGCAAAAGCCATGAATACATACGCTGCAATTTTGGATTTGTCTTTAGTGTTGGAAGTTCTCTTTGAGCAGTGTGTGAACTGAGCTTGACCAATTCACATTTTTTCCAAAGGTTCAAAAACCAAATCTTTTATTTATTTATTTATTTTTTTAATCACCACCATAAGTTAGGAAGATCAAAATAACAGTTCCTGTTAGTTCTAATTCTTTAAGACCCAAAATTCAGAACAGAAAAGCAAGAAAATGGAACACAATATCACAACTGGGCATTGCTGCATTGAATGTTTCTGGATCATTCAACTCTCATATATTTATGAGGAAAATGTACTTGGGACCTTCTGAAACCTTTCCCTAAGAAGCAGCAAAGCAACATTAATGAATTCACTGCAACAAGTAGTCATCACAAATAGATGGGTAATTTCTGTTACCGTTGGATCGTCTAGTATCACACCCCGAGGCGTGATTGATGGCCCGCCTAATATTCAAAATAGAATAGCATTAAAATTTGACAGAAAAGCAAATTAGTAGGGACAAAAATACTAAGTGAGACAAGGATGTATGAGACGACCACCTCTGCTTACACAAGCCAATTCTCCTTGATTTTCCTTCATTTTTTGGACTGTGTTTTGTCTTAATAAACCACAACTAGCTCACAGGGACCACATGCCCCTCTTGTACTTAGCTACACAGGAAATGGCAATTAATATTTCTGCTTTGCACTGTGGCATTCCAGTGTGAGCATCTGTGCACAAGAAGACACAGACTTGAATGGTCTAAAGATTTCAACATGACATGGATTTCAAACAGTTAAACATCAAGAACACGCAAGGAAAACCTAAGTTTCACGTTTGGCAGTATTTGAGAGGGCTCTTACAAGTCCAGGAGAACTTAATGATCAACTTCTTGTAAGGGCAAACAAGAAGACTTTACTCCCCATTGATATAGCCACAATGAATGTTAGTTTGTTAACAGTTTGTGAAAAGATTGAGAGCAATTGGATTTCTAGTATCATATGAGACAACATAGTTTTCTTCATTTTTCTACTTGAATGTAACCTATGTTTGACCTTTTGAGGATATTTATAGATATGATCACTGTTGAAGGAGTGCATTCTCAAAATGTCAAGTCTACATGTTCTATAGTTTCATCTTTAGAATCCTTCAACTTGATACTACACTAACTGCTTAGTCGTGTTTAATGGTGTTTTGATCTAGTAAAGTAGAAGAGTAGGGCAGGGTCAACAGGCAAGTGCCTTTTTTCACCAATGCCCAGAGCATTAAGCTCTCACGTATACAAGGTCCAAGGAAGGGTATTGCCAAAGCCTACTTATACAACTCAACCTTGTGACCAACCAGGTCTCGCGACAACAACACTTACCATTGTGCCAAGGCTCCTCTTGGAAAGAATCAAGATCCTCCATCAAGATGTACAAGAAACAAGAATGAGACTATTATGTGGTGTTTTCATCCTCTAGGATTGTTATCAATTTATCTCTCTAGAGACCCATTAGGTAAAATTATGAAGAACTTACCAAGAGGAGCAACATTTTTTACCGACTCTTCAGCTACCTTTGAGACATGTAGATTCCTAACTGTCAAAAATAAGAAGCGTCGAGAAATTTGGCTGCAACATAAAATGTCAAACTGCATAAATAGATTATTGAATGAATCATAGAGAACCTTGAGCTAATATTATGAACATGCTTGAAGATACATATATGCCATCCTCCTAGAGTAGAATTTTTATTTCATGTTCTAAGATGATGGTAGGATCAATATCCTAGAAAAAGATGTGGAAAGTCGTAACTAGACACATTGTCATATTATCAATCCATACAAGGACACACAAAAGATTAACATATCTCCACAAAACTCAAAAAAAGAAAGAAAAAGAGAAAAAAGAAAAGAGGCTTTTCTTCTCTCATGGTTTACAGATTACCACAAAGCAAGGAAGAAGAGCTCTTGGGTTGAGTAAATAAAGCTCTTCAATATTTGAATAAGGACCAACTTTCCCAGCTATTGAATCAAAACCAGATTGACCAGCAAGTTCTTGAATGTTCTCAAGAGGTCTATGAACCCTCCCAGCAATCACTCTACACACTATTAAAGCTTTCTTTACCGATGGATCTTCTTCGGTGTTTTCAATAGATTCAAAGGCTCTTCCACTGGTTGAAGTTGTGAAAACACCCAAACCGCCATTGAGTAACTTCTTGGAAGAGAACCCATGTCTTATAATTCTACATACATTGCATTTTTCTGAGAAACAGAGGTTAGAGGAACCGCTCATGCCAAGCGAGCACGCCACAGTTGTTCCGTGGAACCTCAATAGTTCATTTCCATCGGCAAGGCATCGCGGGTGTTTCTTAGGAAGTTTGCTGGCTTTGATCTTAACCATCTCCCTATATTCCTCAAACCGAGCAAGTGTTTTTTGCATGTTGTGAACCTTCAAAACTCTTTCAATTCTCCAGCCATTGCTCTCAGATTTTGACCAGCTCGTTCTGCAAATTATCTCTACGATTTTGCGGGATGAGTCTCCTTCTACAAGTTCAGTAACTGCTCAGATAAGAGAGTGCCATGTGAGTGTTAGGAAAAAAAATATTCATGAACAAGCTTGATTACATCAAAAAGAAAAAAAAATGGTGAATCAAAGCAATTTTTCAACTCAGTAAAAACACATGAAGCCTCTGTAAAATGTATACATAAGAACAATTTCACACAGACACAAATCCTCAAACACAACATGAACAAACAATTGCTATTAAAAAAAATAAAAATAAAAAAAGAGTGAAGATTCAGGACCTGCATGCTTGGAGAGATGATGAGCTTCAAGAGCCTCCCACTTCCCAAATTGCTCTCCACACTTGTGGCAACTGACAGTAGCTGACCCATTTGAATCAACTCCACTCAGGACCTTAGGGTAAGGAAAAAGCCCTCTATCGCCAAAAGCTGCAGACCCTTCTTTGTCAGAAAGCAAACTTGGAGATTTTCTTGGTGGTGTAGCTGAGCTCCTAGAAGATGGATTATAAAATTGCATAAAATGGTGGCCTCCAGGACCAGGAGTCCCAGGCCTAAGTGTTCCCACAAAGGTTGAACCAACACCACCATCAACAGCTCCAGAACCACCTTCATGATACCCTCCAAAACCAGTGATCTTAAGCTCACACCTGGAATTACTAAGAACTACTTCATGGGCTATTGGGTTTATCAGTTCACTGCTCCCAATAGATCTTGGACTACATATTGGAGCTTTCTCTGAGTGCCTCTTGCTTCCATGAATGACATCTTTGAGGTTTGATATAGACCTTGAACAACCAGACCTACCTGTTCTTTTAGTCAAGATTGTGCTAAAATGGCTCCTGGCCTTTGGGTCATAAACATCTGATGGCTCTGATTTACAATGCAAGGACCTCTTTAGAGACATCCAAACTGTTGGCATCTTCTTCTTCTTATCTCTTCTTCGACTTCAATGTTCCATACTTCTTCCCTGAAACTTCTTTCTGTTCTCAGCATTTTTTACACTACTTGTGATTTTCATATCTTGAAGAATGTAGCTCAAATTATCAAGATGGGTCACTGAAAATTGTATAAGACCAGCAAAATTCTTGAAGAATGGCGCTCAAATAATCAAAGAGTAAACTTCAATAGGCGCTTTTTTTTTGTGAAAAACAATCCATGTATCCAGTTATATCTTTTTTAAAAAAAAATTAAATCTAGAAGGAAATAATGCTTCTGAGGAGCTATGGAGAAATGGTTATTAAACAGATATGGCAAAAGAAAAGGTAAGCACCAAGAAAATACATTAAAGAAAAAGCAAGAAACAGAAGTTAAGAAGAAGAAGAAGAAGAAGAAGAGGGTGTTGTTGCAGTGGAATGTTGATGAATCTAAAAGAAATCTTAAAAAGAGTGAAAAGTTAGAGACAAAAATTTACTTGTTTTCAATTGAATTACATCCGTGAAAAAAAGCTGCGGAATCCGGTGCATAAAATACGCAGTCTGCCCATAAAATCATCAAATACATATAATATTATATAATTTTTTTTTTTAATGACCATCACATAATATATAATTCATCAGAGGTAAAATTTTTGAAAATAATATTCCTCCATACTCCATTACTGTGGGTATATATAGAGCATTTATAAAAAAAACAAGTGTCCCAATCCAACCAAACCGGTGAGATTAATTGTCTTCCATTTAAGTCACAACCCTGTAATTGATTATCACTGATACGCAAATTCCAAGGCAATGAGGCATTAAAATTTCATCATAGGATGTCAATTTTAGTGTATAATGTGCGTCTCAGCTTCATTTTTTCATTGTCTTTTCATTTTATTAATGGGATCTTCTGTCCATGTCATGCATCTCGACCACTATACATGGTTATCCATTCATAGCCTTCCGGCAGAAAATAAAGGGTAGAAAAATAATGGTAATATATATATATATATATATATATATATATATATAATAAATG
>JAJIYU010019097.1:0-10932 GCA_030144865.1 Tinospora cordifolia | reverse complement strand
TAAATGAAGAATTTTATTTACCATGATGTCATTTTGTACATAGACTAATGTACACAGGAACCCTATTGTGTTTGGGGTCTAAGAAGAAGAAAATGTAGCACGGGCCTGTCTGCCAGGCTTCCCAAGATTTTGATCAAAGAGAATTGAACCGTCTGATGACGTAGAAGATGGGACTTGAGAAGCGGGGTGTTACAGATTTCTAGCATAAAAATCACCTTCCTTAGATTGTTTTGAACTAAGCAATGGCGCCCAACACCCCATACAAGAACTCCTTAGAGTATGTGGGTGAAAAATATAAAAAAATAGGGTGTTTTCAACACTTTATGTGCAAACTACATGGACTAAATATGTGCGGCCACATATTAGAGAATTATGACTTAAAAATAGAGGAGAAAAGTATCTTAAAGTGGACATAGGACATGGGAAATATCAGTTATACACACATATGCATTATAGCTAAAGCATTGAAAACTTGACGTTTCGAGGGCATTTTAGTGCATATAAGCATGATTGCAAGTATGCAACCATGAAATGGTGAGTTACACACTTATATCAACAAGGCAATGATGAGGAATAGTGTAAGAAAAGGTAGGAATACTACAAGAAAATACACTTTTTGTGGCAGTACTAAAATTGTCACAAAAGCTTATTTGTTGTCAAAAAAACATTTTTGTGGCAATCATGTGATAGTTTAGAATGTGCCACAAAAAAAAACTGTCACAAATATTTTTGTGACAACCCATCTTTCACAAAAAGTATTTGTGACAATTTTTGTGGCAACTCTTACGCCACCACAAAAATATATTTGTGACAATTATTCGTGACTTGCAAAGCTACAACAAAAAGTTTTTCTATTTGTGATAGGAACTAGCTGCCTTTAAAAACCTCCAATAAAATTAATTTATATTTTGTGACATTTTAAAATATAAAATTAGATACACAGTATAAAAGACATTCTCATGAATAAAAGATAGTGAATAGAAAACATTTTATTGCTATGAAAATGAATATGCTATAATTCCTTACAACGTAAATTGCTACTAGAAAGAGTATATTTATACAAAACTAAATTTTTGGTATAAAGAATTGCAATTCTATTGGGAAACTCTCAACTAGTTTTATGAATACATGTGAACCATTGACTATTGGTTTATATATAAAATCTAGATTTTATGTATTCTTGCTATATATATATATATATAAAGGAACTTACGAGTAGTTGTCACATATAGCTGAAAATGCATAAGGTACTGGTGAATACATTCATGCTGCTCTTTCTTAATAGAAAACAATTTTCTCAATCGCTAAAACAAATTGCACTAAAATACATTGGGTGGCTCCAAGGAAAAGAATTGGAGCTTACATGGCTCCTAGTAAATTTAGCAAGTCTTGCTGTCTCGTCTTATTTTTTTTCAAGGACATGAACTCAAGCACAATTTTTCAAAAACTAGAGTAGTAAAAAGTTCATTATAATTGTTTCCTTCACTTTCTACATCTGGCATACCACTAGGAGCTAGGAATTGGAAAACTTTAAATATTTAGATTATTTATTTTGTGATATGTTTCCTATGAAATTAAATGTTATTCATTCAGGATGCAATAATAATAAAAAAATTTTTAAAAAGGCACACAACTTCTGTACATATCTCCGTCGAATTGAAATAAAATTTTAGGCTATTACTTAGAAGGTATGAGGAACTAAATAACCTAGACAAAATTAGAGCCTTCTCAAATTAAAGCCTAGGGGTTTTCCTGAAGATGCTTCAAATTAAAGACTTCCCAAAGGTTCTCCTTTTTATGCATCTATTTGTGAATCCATTGAGATTGCTATGTGAAGAATGCTCTTCTTTTGACAAACACGTGCTTCTGTTATTGTGTTGTAGAAAACATATGTTTGGCCCAAAACGATAATTATTAGATCAAATGGGTAGAAAACATCAAAGAAAAAAACTGAAAACTTTAGTCTCAAGTCAATGTCTTATTGACTTCCACTTGGCTATTTTTTAAGTGGGTGAACATCTATTTTTGGTCTTGCTGAAGGTGAACAAATATTTTTTTGGTATTGGGAACAAATGTCTTTGGTCTTGCTGTATCACTTTATTCCAAATTATAGAACCTTTTCCAACACTTGTTAGTCTAGTGAAAAGGGCACGTTCAACCTACTTGTCAAGATGTATATAATATTAGTTGCTTGATCAACAAGTCAAGATGTATAGAACATTAGTTGCTTTCATCAAGCAATACTAACAACGATGAACTCAATGAATTATGACAACCATCATGATTTTTGTTAGATGCCTCTAACATTATAAATAATTACATAAAGTTAAAACATTATTAGGCATAAGTTATAAAGAATGAATGCCAAAAATTTGAATCCATTGTTATGACATGAGAGCTTATATTTATATTGAAAGTAGGCAGGAAATACAAGTGTCTAAAAATCATTGGCTGCATACAATAACTTGTAACAAAAGATATAAAGACGAAAGCTGTACTATTATATTAACTAATACTCAGTTGGGCTAATTCTCAATATCAGAAAGAGATAGAGTTTGAGATAGGGAAAGAATATGCAGGTACAAGGACAAAATCATACCTAAACTTTTATATTTTCTTGATCCTAATTAATCTTGTAAACCATAGTTATGTAATGTTCATTTCCTATAAACTATTCTTGTGCACTAAATAACATAAATAATAAGAATACAATTCTATTAAATAAGCTGATTGTCTCTTCTACGTGGTCATTAATCATATGAAATTGACATATTAGTAACCTAATGAAAGTTTAGATGTTTAAAAACCCCAACCTTTGTTTCAAATGGCTTGCAATAACTGTATACATTGTTTCAAATGGCTAGCAGTGTCATTTATTATTATGAATGTCATTGGTTTATCCTATCATTATTGTCTACTCATCATAATGCCATCCGAAAACCCACATCACCAAAATAGAAGTCTGTTTCCACATTCAAAAAAATAAAATAAAATAATATAACACAAGTGACGTAACCTACTCTAATATGGTTCCATCCAATTGATAGCAAAATAAAAAAAAAATCACTTAGGAACTAGTAGGATCACTTGTAGCCTGCAATTCAACAATAGAATTCTATCAAAAAAACATGAAATCTCTATATAAGAACTATTATTGTAGACTTTACTTGCTCATTCATAGATGCATATTGAAAACTAGCTTTTTCTAAAAAGGCCAACATACTATTTATTTGCATTTGTATTTATATTAAGTAGCCAAATTAGTTATTTACAATGATGGAAATAAATATATCCATATATTATTAAATATAAATATATCTTGATTGTTGGGACTCTAATAGTGTTTTAGTTGTATCGAGTTCTTTTCTTAATTCTTGGATTGTAACATCTGTAGTCACATTTAGATTATGACCAAAGACATTTGTATATTAAGGACCCAAACCATATGTTTGAACGTGTCCATGACCCTCTGGACCCATAACCTCTCTAAAAATTTTCTCTTAATTATACCAGTTGCTCTATTTCAAAAACATCGACAAGTCTACTATTCATTAGGAACTACAAGCACAAAAATTATATATAAGCATTCAACGCTAAAAAATGCAATAGGTTCTTTTTCCATGCAAATAACATGTACTTACAATCACTTCTTTTGTCTCAGAGTCTAATTGGGTACTGGACTTTGATGCGTGTGTTTTTTCAAAAATAGACATGCGATCAACAAATTCTCTACCTTGTTGCATTTAATAAATAAAAACAAGATGATTAAGTTGACATTATTATAGGAGAATGATAGTTTTAAAAACAAACAAAATAATAGAATATCAAATTTGTCGACTTACTTGATGACAAACATCACAAAATCCTTTTCTACCTGTCCTTAGGGCTGTAAGCGGGTCAGGTCGAGTTGGGTGATAGCACCAAAAGTCACCCGACCCGACCTAATCGAATGGTATTTTTTTCCACCCGACTCGACCCGACCAAGGAGCCCAACCCGCCCGCCCCTGGTCGGGTTAGGTTGGGTCAGGTGGGTTGGGTGAGTCGGGTTGGGCCATGCATTTTTTTAAAAGGCCCAATTTTGTCAAGAAGCCCAATATTTTTTGTAAAAGAATCCAAATGATATATATATAAACCCATTTATAATAAAAGCCAAGTTTTATTAATATTTTTAAATTTAACACATTCAAATTAATCATTTTTTATATTTAGATTTAAATGACATATAAATAGATTTATATTAACAAAAAACATTACAATAAATTTAAAGATAAAAAACTATTCAAATTTAAAACATTAAGTTAAAAAATATTATTTAAAATATTGTAACCTTATTTGTTGAATTCTAAAAAACTTAGAAATTTTATAATATATATAAATTTTTTAGTAATATTAAAACTAAAAATAAAATATGTAACCAGCAATAACATATTAACATATAATTTATGATAACCTAATAAAAAAATTCATATTCCAAACAAAAAAAAACCATGTTCATATTCCAAAAAAAGAAAACCATGCTCCAAAAAATAACCTAATAATAACCTGCAACTATTTAGGGCACACAGTCAAGTCGGGTCAGGTCTGACTCGATTTGACCCGACTAGGGGGAGGAGATCTGCCTGACCTGGCCCGAAATAGTCGAGTTTGGTCGGGTGGCTTACACCCCTACCTGTCCTATAAGACAATCCTTGTTTCTCTCTATTTTTACTGTTTCTTTTTGCAATAGCCTAACAAAAATTCAAAATCTTTAAAGTTTAAAAAAAATTAAATAAGATGTATGCTTGTTTAATTAATATGTATACTTACATACTGCAACAAAATAATAAAATAAGCTTTTACTATTTTCCTTTGATTCTTCATTCTTTCAATAATCTACAAGTAATGACCATTGATCATCTTGTATTTGTTCAAGAGCCTTTTTCAAATATTCTTCTTTAGTTCCATATGAAAGATTTCTTTTTTTTTTTTAAACTCTATGCCTCCAATTTCTCTATTTATTAGCAATAACACGCAAACATCCTTTCCAATACTCTAAAGGGGCATTTGTATTTTCCTACAAAAGAATGTATTTTCTTCAATTTTGAAATATCAACATAAATATTAAAATGTCAATCATCTTTTCTTTTATCATACCTGCACCTCACACCAAATAGAGTCCAAGATATCCACCAGAACATCTTCCCATGACAAATAAGTCAATGAGAGCTTCTTCCCATTACGTGCAATCACTCCAAGTTGTGACATGAGTTCATTTTTATTTTCACCAATTGGTTGTAAAAACTCATTGAAGGTAAGTTGTAGTTTTCTCCTAGTATCCCATATGTTGCAAGGTTTAGCTGCACCTCTACCTTTCCTTGAAGAAATTGATGATTCTTCACCTACAATATATATATATATATATATATATATCTGTGTGTGTGTGTGTGTGTGTGTGTGTGGATAATTCTTTTCATGCACAAGATAACTCTTTTCATGTACCTTGAATTGTCTAGATGAATAAGCTACAACTCAATCATCATGCATCAATATGCATCCTAGGCCATTATGGGATGCAACGATATAGATCACCAATGGCTGGCCTAGTTCTGGTAGTATGAGTAGTGGGGTTGTGGGTAACTTTTGTTCGAGAGACACAAAGACATTTTCACTATCATTTGTCCACTAAAATGGCTTATTTTTCTAGAATTTAGTCAAAGGTATAGAAATGCGTGAGAAGTTCTGCAGGAACCTTTGATAATAACTCCCTAACCCAAGAAAACCATGAATTTCCATTACTATGGTAGGTCTTGGCTAATTAATGACTGCCTCGACCTTAGATGGATCCATAGAGATGCCATCGACTCCCACTACATGTCCTAAGAACTTCACCTCAGATAGCCAAAAAATCACATTTGTTAAATTTGTCATACAGCCTATGGTCCTTCAATGTCTATAAGGCTATCTTTAGATGTTTGACATGTTCTTCCATCGATCATGAGTGTATCAAAATATCATCAACAAATATGATCACGAACTAGTAAAGGTATGGTCGGAACACTCTCTGCATCAGGTCTATGAACATTGTCGGACTGTTCGTGACCCTGAATGGCATGAACAAGCACTCATAATGACCATAACGAGTTCTGAAGGCAGTCTTCAGAACATCTTCTTCTCTAACCCTTAGCTAATGGTAACCCAATCTAAGATCAGTTTTGGAAAATACCTTGGCTCCCTTCAACTGATGGAACAAATCATCAATTCGTGGAAGAGGGTACTTGTTTTTAATGGTTACTCATTCAATTTCCTATAATCAATACCTAGGTGAAAACTCTCATCTTTCTTCTTGACGAATAGCACAGGAGCTCTCCAAGGTGATATACTAGGAGTGACAGACCCTTTGCTTAATAAATCCTTGAGCTATACCTTCAATTCATGTAATTCTTGAGGTGTCATTCAGTAAGGTGCAATAGAAATAAGTTGTGTTCTAGGTACTAACTCAATAATAAAGTCAATTTCATATTTTGGAGGTAGGCCATGCAAATCATTAGAAAATACCTTAGGAAAGTCTTTAACTACTTGAATTTTTTCCATTTTGGGTCTAGTGACTTTTTCATTAGTAGTTACAATTCTTGCTACGATAACCATCTCCTCCTAGCTTACTATTCTACCCTGAGTGCTAGGTCCCTCAAATGCTTTACTTTGAAATTCATAGGTAGGGTGTCCCGGTATTTGAAACACTATCTTCTTAGCATAACAATCCACATAAGCATGATATACAGCTATCCAATCCATCCCTGTGATGGCATCAAACTCTAGGAATTCTAGGACTTTAAAGTTAATAGTGGTTTCCAAATCCCCAAGTTTAACTATTATTTGTTCACACATTATGTTCTATTACATTCTCTCCTCGGCTGTTGTGCTTAATATCAGGCATCTACTAACGTTAATAGTTTTAAGCCCTAATTTACCTATAGTAGGTCGAGAAATAAAAGAGATAGTTGAACCAACATCAAACAATGCATAGATAGGTAAATCATGGATGCAAATCGTACCTTCTACCAGGGTTTAGTGGCTTGCGGGTCAGGTTCAGCAACCGCTTTGGCTTGCTCCCTATAGTTGGTTTGTGAAGTGCTGGGATACATTTTATTAAGATTTGGACATTATAACTTTTTGTCCTAGTTGTCCACAACCATAACATATAAGTGGTTGTCTTTGGCCCTCAAAAGTCGCTTCAGAACCCAAAGTTCTATAGCCTTGATTAAATCTTCCTGCTCTAGCATTACCTTGGCTTCCGCTTGGTTTTTTAGTGGGTAGAGGGGGTTTAGCAAATTTTTGGGATGGAACAGCTACAAATGACCCCATTATTGATGACTTACCCTACACAGTTTTGGAAGATTCTGGTTAGAATTTCCTTTTTCTGGCCTTGTCGATGACATTGCTAGTTTTTATTGGATCGATTACTAGTTGAGATGATCTTGTCTAAAATCACTTGAATAGTATGTCGATCCTGTTGTTCTACTAATTCATATTGTAGAGCCTTCTAGTATATTGATTTGAAACTTTCGATGCTAGTTATTGGTAATATTTGGCATCTTGTTGGGTGTAATCCACCAAAAAAAAAGAAAAAAAACTTGCTCTTTTTTATCTGTCACGAGGTTAGGGGCATATGCTTTCAATTGAATAAATTTGAAAGCGTATTCTTGTACAAACATATTATCTTGTCAGAGGCTTAGAAACTCTAACTTCTTTAACTCCCTTTCAGATGCTGGAACATAAGTTTCAAGAAATAATTCATGAAACCATGCCCAGGTAGTGATACAACATTTAGTTGTGGTAATGGATTTCCACCATCTTGCTACATATCCTTTTAACATGTGTGTTGCGAACCTCACTTGTATGTCCTCTCCCAATTGAAGAGTTTCAACATTTTTCTCCATATTCATTAGCCAATCCTCTGTAGTTTGTAGACTTACTCCTCAACTGAATTCCTTAGGTTTCAAAATTTGTGTTTGAAAGTTTAGTTATTTCTTCTAAGACTGTTTCCACAAGGACTGGAACTCGTTGTTCAACAGGTGGGGTAGAAATAGGTTGTCGTCTTATCTCTTCTTCCATTTGGTCCATTTGGTCATGTAAGGCTACATTTTGAGCTTGGAGATCTCATTTTGTGTTTGGAGGGAATCGCTCTAGGCTTTAAGTATTTGTTTGAGCCTTTGCGTCATTATAGGCTATGGCTCTAGCTTAAGCTTAGGGAATGGCTCTCTTTCCTCCCACCTAGATCGTCCTCTTCTAGGTGGCATTTTGGTGTACAATATGAACCAATTATTAAAACCCTAGGCAGACCACTCCTTAGAGTTTAACAATCTACTAAGAGGTAAACTTATTCTAAAGTTTATTTCAAGAGCTTTTAAATTTCCCTAATCTTGAGCTTCTTTTTGTTTGGCCAGAACTTCAGTTTTGCGATGGGATATTTGGCCTCTGAGCTCCCCAACTCCATCCTATACAACTTAAACCCTGTAAAGAAAGCGGGCTCCAATACCACTTTTGTCAGGACCCCTTGCCACCTCAAGGGCGGCCTAACTGGCACTGTAATCTAACAAGTTGTTTTTACACCTCAACCTGTTGAGTCACATTTAAGCCTTTGCCATTCAAAACCAAACTTAAGCAAAACAATTACTTTATTCAACAACTAAAGTAATACAAGTGTTGCTGAAGTACAATAGTTGGTTTGGTACATCAAAGTTACTACTTTAAGAGGTAAGAGTACAAAATGACCCATAGTATACAACAGAAGTACAACAATACACAAATCATCAACAATCCCCTTTTCTTTGTCGAAACTTGATATTCCTAAGAAAAAGAGTAAATAGTTAGCAAAGTACAATGTGGCCTTGTCGGGACCCCTTCCCTAGGATGAACGGCGACCCGACCGGCACAGTGTCCCAACAAACCCGCTCGTAAGCCGAGCTTGAAAAGACACTGTTAAGCCTCAACATACAACACCACATCACACACTATCAGAGTAATCATAGGAATGCAGAAGAAATTTAACATACGAACACCAATAAGAACTTCATATTTCCAAAATGCGTCATTACACATGTGTAGCAACGGGAGAGACTGTTCAATATATACAGGCTATCCTCACCCCTATACATATATCCTAACCCTCAAAAGATGATAACAGAAAGGGAAATACAAAGAAGTCCTACCAAAAAGAGTAAGAGAGGGCAGTCCTATGTGATGACCACTCCCTTGCTCTTATCCGCTGCTGAAGAACCTCAAAAGTTAGAGTAGTGAGCCTAATTGTCCACGGTGGCTCAGTGAGTAATACAGTCTAATTTAAACTTAAAACAAGTATTCCACAGTTAAATCATGTGCCATGAATGCATGAGCAATAGCATTATGCAAGTGAATGCAACAGTAAACACAATTCAAAATCATAATGCAGTCGTGCACCTTCATTAAAAGTAGTTAAATAATGAAAACATTCGCCGAGGCTCGCAAGCTCTCTGAGGCGATTAAAATCACTCGAGCGGGAGAAACCCGACGGTTAGGTGTATAGGTGACGACCCAAATCTGGGCCCACAGAACCCCCCCCCCCAAGGGCACTCTGTGCTAGGTGGTCACTCGATGCTCTAGGGGAGCCCAATCAATACACGAGCGAGTTGTAGACAGTTAGGCATATCGTGACGACCTGATTAGGACTTATTGCCGCTGCCATCATCGTAGGCCCACAGAACCCCTCAATAGGCACTCTGTGCTAGGTGGTCACTATCAGGGTCACAACTCGCCCTAATTGCTCTAACGCATCCAATACCCTAACCCGCTCCCGAACCTCGACATTCGGTACACTTCTCATTTAACACTCATTCAAAGGATGCAAGTTCATCACAATATGTAACACCATTTTCACAATGCACAGAATAACAAGCTCCAAGAAATGAGTTAGAAAACACTACTCACAGGGATGCTCCGCTACCGGCGCTCCTCTCGCGACCGGTTGTGTCCCACTAGTACTGGGTCTTGCGAAATCGACGCAACTTCTTAACATTAATATGGGACTTGGCTCACTCTAATTCTATATCATTGGTTAATCAATTACTTGACCTAATCAAGAATAGTTTACATATGTTTATTCACCTTGCCGTAGTTACTAAGTCCATTTGATTGACATTGGTCAATCTTGGTCAACCCTAGTCAACTTATCATTTGCTGACCTAGCTGGTCAACAAGGTCACACAGGGTCAATTCTGGTCCTTATGGGGTCAATTGGGCCAAAAGGGTCAATATCCCCAATTCCCACTACTTAGGCACAAACTTTAGCCTATGACCCTATCTGCGCAACTATTTTTCCGATTTTTCTGCAAGCAATCCATTAATCGGATTTGCGCCAAACTTTGCAAAAATGTTCTAGACTTCCTAAGGTTTGCTCAAAATTTTAAATTACAATTTTTGGACCTCATTCACTAAGGTTTCTAAGCATGATAACAGGAACTTCACAGATCCCATATCCCTTGTGACAGGCAGTGACTGTTTGCCTTAGTTGACATATCTAGGGGTCTCTCCACCAAATTTTAGTTCAATCTATCAAGGTTTGGTCAGTCAATTTTATTTCAAAAATTTCGGACAAATTGCAAGAAAGTTCTGGGTCCATGGATTCCACTATCTTCTACTATTCTTTTCCCTCATTCAATCACCATTCCATGGGTTGTTTCTTGTGTCCACTTATAGTTTACAGGTCATAACCTATTCACTAATCACAACCACTTCAAATCAGTAGCATGCAACATCAAAAACATGCCTATCATTCCATCAATATTCTGTCATATTCTAAAGAACACTAGGAAATTTGCTCTAGCACCCTACAATCATGGCATATTTGCATGTATAACAAGACACATCCATAAGAGTTTAAGGTCAAGTCTTTATACCTTTCTGGAACCTCTATTATGG
>JAJIYU010019096.1:0-10921 GCA_030144865.1 Tinospora cordifolia | reverse complement strand
ATGTAGAAGATCGTTCAAGACGCAACTATAGAGCATACTTTCTTAGTCAGTGACGTTATATATAATTTATATTAAATCATACATATATACAAAAGATATGCATCATTCAAACATAAAAATTAATCTCACAAATTAAAATCATACCTTCGAACTTTCATCTTCGAAGTTCTTGTTTCTTTGATCTTCAATATATTTTCAGAAAGAGCGTGATCGTGTTGATAACGTGTTATTAAATAAAAGAAAAACTACTAGAAGATCAAGAAAAGAAGAAGAAGAACTCAAAAACATAAGTGAGAAGAGAGAAATAGGGGGGAGAGCTTTTCATTCTCTTAAGAATAGGTTGAAGTTCAACCTTGGTACAAACTTTACAATGTAAGCACCCCTTTAAGTTTTTAGGAATGGGGGGTTACATAAATTATAATTATAATATTTAATTTAGATATAATGAGATTTAGAGGTTACAAAATTCTAAATACAAAAGGGTTACAAAACACTAAATAGTAGTGGTTACAAAGGCATTCAAGATAATACTTTATTACACATAATAATTTTTAGTGCTTTTTATTTATTATTTCTAACTAATCAAAATTATTTTAATATTCGCATCCATGTATCAAATAAAATAAATTTTCTTCGATCTCCAAATCTCTACAAATTTAAATAATCTATTCATATTGAAAATAAATTTGTTATGAACAAAATAAGACTTCTAAATATTATCAATTTAGTTTCAGAGTCTAAAATTTCATTCTTTTCCTATAACAGATTCAAAGCTTCTAGAGGTTAATTTTTTTTTATATTTTTAATTAACTAAAATAATTAAATTTTAAAACTTTTAATATTATTTCTCATCTACTATATAAAAATCATTTCTAATTAAATTAAGATTCTATCAGCAACATCTTTTTAACTGAGGTTTCTAAAAATATTAAACTTCTTTTTAAAATTTTTCAAACATTTAATTTTAATAATTTATTTTAAACTAACTTTAGTTTAAGATTATAAAAAAAAATAAATAAATAAATAAAATAATTTTAGTACCTTTTCGAGTCTCCCTCTAAAATTCTTCTAAACTGATATTCTAACTTTTTTGAACTTCTTCGCTTGTTCGTTATTGGTTAGTAGTTTTATAACCTAAGATTTTTTGAATAGCATCCATAATTGCAATTCGCTTCACGCCCAACGCCATAGAATCAAAACCAACACGTTGTTGTTGTTCTCCCTCATTTTCCCTCTTCACGGCCAAGAATTGGCAGCTGCAACAACAATCAGTTTTTGAGTTGTTTTTCCTCTTTCGATCCGCCGCAAGTGGCTTAAAAATTAGCAACACCAATCACGTTCAACAACTCAACACACTTCAATCACGTCCAGCAAACCCAACACACTTCAATCACATCCAGCAAACCCAAATCCCCTCTTCGTTCTTCATTTACCCAAACTAGAAAATTATACAGTCAAACCACACACCAGCAATTCAAACCAAAAATTCAAGCATCATCTTTCCCTCTTTTAACAATCACAAACCAGAACCTCTAAAAAAAATTTTGAGCCTTTTGCTTCTTCTCTTTTTGCTGAACGCACAAATCAAAACAAAATCAGGTTTTGGTTTCTTCTTCTTCTGTTACACAAACGCCCAATCCAGAAATTCGAATCACCAAGTCCAGATTGTGCTTCCTCTGTTTTAACAACGCACGAACCAGAAACTCAAACCAAAAATCAGATTCTCCAATTTTAGTTTACTGTTCTTCCCCTGTTACACTGAACGAACACACCCAAAACCTAGAATTTGAGTCACAAAGCTCCATTTTCAAAGTCTTTCAAATTTCCAGATTTCTCTTCAAAATTTTGGTTTGTTCTTCAAATTTCCGGATTTTTTTCTCTTTCCAACCGGTTGCTCAAACACAACAAGCTAAAGCACCGATTTTTTTAAATGTTTTTTTTTATAATTCCATCAATATTTCAATCATCAAATTTTGTTTTGATTTAATATTTTTTTTATTTTTTTATTTTTTTTTATTTATTTCTTGCAAGTATTGCGCCATTACCTTCGCGTGAGGATCATCTTACACCCATTCAAATGTCGTAATCTCTCATTTATTTATTTATTTAATTTGAACAATGATATAGTTTTATCAAGCATAGTCCCAGCAGTTGTTGAGCTAAATATACTTGACCTTAATTCGTCTTGGTATTAGAAGCCACTTTTGGCAGATATCATGGCAACATTTTCATCTATCTAATTAATTTAGAGCACAACTCAACTTCGTTATGGAAATAATGCATTTGGAGAAATCTCTGGCATATATGTCCATTAATTAAGTTAAACAAAGATAATTATATACTTTAAAATCCATGGTGTTACCTTTCATCAGAAAATACCATGTCAACCCGGAAGTACAAGCAAGAAAGAGGACGAATTAAGTATTCTAAAACTATAAGAATCTTTTAAACCTTTGTCGAATAATTAGACAATTAAATGTATGGAATAGGATGAACAGAATTATAGACGTGCAAGGAAGGCTAGCAATTAAAACACAAGAAGACAAGACATGTCGATATATACTGGTTCTACTTAAGGATCAAAATTTTGATTTTTAAAAAACAACAAATTTGACTTTTTACCACACTATTTCAAAATTACATTCCTTTGCAAAACTACAAGAATGGTTTTTTAGGATAGAAACACTTGTAGTGCAAACCAGGTTTTTATGACTGGGGTAAGAGGCCCTAAGAGATAAGTTTCACCTCTAGTCCATCATTTGATAGGACTATCCAACATTGTTGGAAGGTGGTGAGGCTAGATCCTATCATCAATCTTTCTAAGATGAGATGGGAGGAGTTTAAAGAAATGTTTTGTGATAATTTTTTCTTATCAGCCATTACAAGACAACTCTAATTAGAATTCATTTGTCTAATACAAAGATCAATGACTGTCACTAAGTATGACGCCAAATTCCTTGAGTTGTCACAATTTGCACTAAAATTGGTTACGGATGAGTGGTCAAAGGCAAACAAGTTTAGAGGATGCTTGTATTAAAATTAAGATGATTATGATAACTCTAAGCTTTAATACATATAAAGAAACTATTGGAAAAACCCCATTGATTGTGAGAGAGTTAAATTTGGAACCAACATTCAAAAACCACAACAAGCAGCGACTATTTGGCTGATCAGTTGGTAGCTCCTAACAAAGATGACGACAATTGTGCACCGCATACCAAGGATAGAACAAGAATAGGTCTCAGGGAGCTAGGCATCAATAGCAACAACATAGTAGCCATGGCGGTGGGCATAATAAAATGTGCAAGAGTGGAACAAATAGATTAGACTAAGAGATAGGCTTTATGCTTCAGTTGTAATCAGAAGGGACATCTAGCAAGAAATTGTCCCACTAGAGCCCTAGCTCCTATGCAGCAGCAGTAGTAGAATAATCAGGGACAAGGTCAGAATGGATGTCCCTTGCAAAGATCTCAATAGCAACAATAGCAACCCTAAAAAAAATTATAATAAAAAAGGCATAAAACTAGAATCATGGTCATGGACAGAACTAAGGCAAACTATAGGCCTTGGCTGATGTCCAAACAGACTAAGCACTTGTAATGGAAGGTATATTTCTCCTAATTAATGTTGTAATGAAAATACTATCTAACTCGGGTGCTATAAAATCTTTTGTTGCTAAAAACTTAGTCAATAGGTGACAACTAGTCACAAATACCCCATTTGTAACATCGCATATATCTACACCCATAAGAACCACAATAACCTCAAAGAAATTTTGTAATTGTGAACTTAAATTTAGCGAGAAGTTGATTTCAAGAAATCTTTACGTACTTTCACTCTATGAGTATTATGAAATACTAGAGATGGACTAGTTGGCCCAATATCAGGCTTAGATTGATTGCTAGATCTAAAGGATGACAGTAATATTACCCTAAGGAGAAACTTTACGAAAGAAGGTGACATTCAAAAGCTACCAAGAAACCCGATGTCACCGATTTTGTATTGCCTAAGTTAGAGTGAAGATTTTCAAAAATTGTTGGAAGACGATTTTGAGGAACAAAAGAAGATTCAAATGGTATAGGAATATACATATGTGCTTTCAAATGACCTATACGGACTACCTCCACATCAAAAAGTGGAGTTTAAGATTGAAGTACACCCGAAAACAAATCCTATAGTCATTTATTCCAATAAAATGGCACTAACAGAGTTGATAAAACTAAGGACTCTACTTGATGAGCTTCTGGAGAAAAGATTTATAAGATCAAGTGAATGGCCATGTAGAGCTCCAATATCACTTGTAACGAAGAAGAACAGATCCATGAAATTTTGTGTCAACTACTGGAAATTGAATTAGGCAACAGTGAGGAATAGATATCCTTTGACCATAATTGATGATATGTTTAATCAATTGATGAGAGCTAAGCATTTCTTTAAGATTCATTTCTTGTCAAAATGTCACCAAATAAGTATCTAAGAATTAGAAATACATAAGAAAACTTTCAAGACTTGATACGTACGCTTCAAGTTCATTGTAATGCCATCAGGTTTAAGTAATGCATTGATTACATTTATGGATCTAATGAATAGGGTCTTTAAACCGTATATGAATTAGTCTGTAGCAGTGTTCATTAATGATATCTTAGTATCCTTCAAGTTAGAGGCACAACATGTGGAACATCTAAGCATTATATTAGAAACTCTAAGGAGAAATAAATTATATGAAGTTCAGTAAATGCATGTTCTAGATGAAGACAATCAACTTCCTTGGGCATGTAGTTTTAATGGAAGGTATATTAATGGATCTTAACAAGGTAGAGACTATAACAAAGATCAGAGGTTTCCTAGGGTTGGCCAGATACTACAAAACGTTCATCCAATACTTCTCTTGGTTAGTAGAAACTATGACAAGGCCAACTAGAAAATGAGTCATGTTCAACTGGAATGACAAATATAAAGTTGCTTTTCAAGAATCAAAGAAGAGGCTAACTTCAACCACTATATTGGTTACCCCTACACATGGTGTTAGATACGTTTTATGCCTAAATGCATTAAGGAATGGGCTTGAAGTTTGTAACCCAAGCCCACCGTGACAAAATTTTCTCCACCTTAACCACTACTGACTGGGTATAGGATTTTGTTCTTGGCAAGACTCAAACCTGAATCTCTCAAAAGCGCTCGGCATTAGTAAGGCTCGCAATTGCTCATTTAGCCCAGGCATCACTCTAGTTTCGGACCGATGTAGGATATTACAATCTACCCCCTTGGAACAGTCCTGTCCTCAAAACTTACACCTTTGTCACACCTAGAGCGGCTCTGACACCATTTGTAACAACCTAGGCCCACGATGATGATATTGTCCTCACCTTAGCCACCACTGACTGGGTGTAGGGTTTTGTTCTTAGCAAGATACGAAGCTGAGTCTCCCAAAAATGCTTAGAACTAGTAAGGCTCACAATTGCTCATTTAGCCCAAGCATCACTCTAGTGTCAGATCGATGTGGGATATTAGAAAGTTGTGTTGATATGAAACAGGAAAGTTACTGGTTTTGCTTTGCAATAGTTGAAGATTCATGAATAAAATTATCCAACACATGATTTTGAACCTATTGTAGTTGTGTTTGCATTAAAGATCAAAAGATATTATCTATATAGTGAGAGATTTTACCTATTCTAATGCCATGAGAATCTGAAGTATATTTATATACTCATGAGGAGTTGAACCCCAGACAACACATATGAATGAAGTTTTTAAAGGATTATGACTTCTAATTATACGACCATCCAAGCAAGGTGTAAAACATCGACAACCGATCTTTTACACCTTCATCTCTAATCTAAGTGTGACTTTAGATGGGAAAAAGGTAAACATTTACATTATGACATGCTAAACGAAACTCTTACATCATATCAAAGATGAATAAAAGTAGGACAAGTGGATTGTAGATTAGATTGAAGGTGTGAAACAAGGCAAGCATAGAGATTTCAGACATGATGCTAAGGTCATGTTGAGACTTAGAGCTCGAGTTTATATTCTTGAGAGTTCGCAGAGTAAGAAAGTGATATTGGATGAAGCACATTAAACCAAGTATACTATACATCTAGGAGGTGATAAGTTGTATTAGAACCTCTAGAAAACATATTGGTAAAAGGGGATGAAGAAAGACATAGCCAAGTACAATTTAAGGGTTTAACTTGTCAATAGGTGAAAGTTCAAGCATATGAAACCCATCGGATTACTAAACCTCTCCTTATACCAAAATGAAAATAGGATAACATCGTCATAGATTTTGTTGATGAGTTACCCATGATTTTCATTGTTATTACATTATTCAACTTACCTTTTCATTGTTGCACTTTGAATACTATAAATGTTTCAATGGTAAGGCTTAATAATAGTTGACGAGTTTGACTGAAGAATAAACTTGTCTGACTATTGTGCCAGTTAGGCCACGCGTATGAGGTTTAAGAAGGGTTCTTGATAGAAACATCCCTATTAGTGAGGGCAAAGTTAGCTAGAAAATCGACACATTGATTCCCCTTCGCGATGAACACGATGCAACTACACCTGCCACTATCGATTCATTAATTTGCAATCTCAGATGAGGCAATCTTGGGGATGAAGCTCCCAATCGCTCGACTCAATCAGCATAATGGCACTTACGCAATCCGATTCGAGAATTACCTTGAAATATTAAATCTGAAGCTAAACGCAAACCTTCTTGAATGCCCTAGAGTTCCACAATTATATTGGTGGTAATTCCAATATAAATGGCAAACCCCTGAATCTAATCCACATAGTTGCTTTGAATGAGGCCACCAAAGCTAATTGGACTTGAATTACCCTTTGTTGCATCGTCCGTATTTATCTTGACCCAACCTGACGGTGGATGGTTCCAGCTAATCCATCTGGGCTGAGTAACAGGCAAATGGTTATGATTGCCAAATCTTACTTCCTGGAGGGAGGCATCCAATGATTCCCATTTGTATAATATGGTCTTCTAATAAGTCAAGGCCGCTTGAATTAAGGATTCATTTTGAACTGTTCAAATAATCCAAATTGTAGCCAAAAATCTGCAACATCAATCCTGATGGATTAAATCAACTAAATTGGGCATAACATTACTCTTTAGCCACTCACTGGTGGACAGATGGAAAAACTCTCGAGGAAGAATATTATCATTCACCAAATACCAAATGTACCTAGCTTTAGGGCAATCCCTCAACACATGTATGATTGTTTCCTGCCCCTTTCCACATCTTTTACACAATGGATTATCAGCCAAACCCTACTTGTATCTCAAAACTTCTGTAAGAATTTTATTCTGAGCAGCAAGCCCCATGAACAATTTGAACTTGTGAGGACAGTGAATACAACAAACCCAAGCAGTTGAGTTACTTTCGCCCAAGTGGACTTCACCAACAAACATATCACAGACTAATTTAGCAGCGAAATGCCCAGTACTAGTGAATTTCAATATATAATGATCTTCTATATCAAATTGGGGAATAAGAATGGCTCGAATGATGTCCGTTATATGTGAAGGAAGAAGAGTATGGGGATAGCTCAAATTCCAGGTCTAGTTGATGTTGATAATACCGTCCACCCTAGCATTATGATCATCCGAATGAACAAGTTGATCAATTAAGCTCCTAAGCACCCCTTCATTTAACTAGCAATCATCACATAGCCGAGTAGCGGAGCCATTACCCTAGCACCATTTCAAACCTTTCCTTAAGCAGTCCACCCCTTGCAGGATACCCTTCCAAATGAAAGAATCAGAGCATCTTGGAATGGCATGAAGAAAATCAAACGAACCCAAATACTTTTCCTTTAATAGGTTCGCCCACATTACCTTATCATCAAGAAGAAGACGTCAAGCTAGCTTACTAAGAATAGCGAGATTCATCATTTTGGCATAGCAAATCCCTAGTTCGCCCTATTTTTTAGTAGCACAGACCGTGTCTCAATTGACTAAGTGAATCTTGCCTCGATCCCAACCACCACTCCATAGAAACCTCCTATTTAATTGATCTAGATGGTTGCAAACAACAATAGTGAGCTTGAAACATTGCATAGTGTACACCAGAATTGATGAGAGAACATACTTGATCAAGGTAACTCGCCCTGCTATATTGAGATGCGCCGCTTTCCAACCAACTAATTTACTTTCAATGCGATCCAGAATCGGTTGGAATGTAACCTGATTAACTTGGGAATGGATATTGGAAACCCCAAATACTTCCCTAGGTTGTTCGTCAAGCTCATATTGCAAATTGAACTTAGATCATTGGCATAGTTTCGCTGAACATTTGGAGAAACATACATATGAGATTTGGCAAAATTAACTCGCTCGCCCTAGCAGTTATAGAAATCATTCAAGATGCTAAGTATTACCCGAACATTCTTCGTCGTTGCTTTAGCAAACAAGATGAGATCATCTGCAAAGAGAAAGTAAGAGACACACATACCAAATCTAGAAATTTTGATTGGATTTCATTTACCTAAAGATGTAGCCTCAAGAAAAATGCGCCAAAGTCGTTCCATGCATAGCACAAAGAGAAAAAGGGGACGGAGACCCCTCTTAAGCTCAAGGGTGACTTCCCCATTAAATGTGGGTAAGTGGCCTAAAAAAAACCCATGAAAAAGGGGTCTCAATCAAATAAGTGCTTATTTTGTCACCTTAATTCAGCAAAAAGACAAAGCAAATTAGCTTAGAAGGATCCAAAGATATGCCTCGAGTCACGTGACTTGAATGGGTGACATGTATGAGTCTAGTAGATTAACCAATAACATAATTATGAATAGATTTGTTATTAAACATTAATAATAACTTCATTGTTGAATGATAGATCAAGTGTTTATTCCCTTGAGATACGTAAAGAAATTCTTCCATAATTTTTTGAGAAGCGCCTTAAGTGGAGATGACTAACACTGTCTTTTATATTATTTCAGTGCATATATGTTTACATTTTTAATTTATCTACTTTTTCATGATTTTTAGATGCAGAATAGTCTGCTTCAATGTTATATTGTTATGGGTTCATTTTCTTCTGCTATAAACATGTATATGTCATGATGACTAAAATGTCTAAATCTTCATGCCGTGTTATATTTTATATTATATGTGAAAAGCATGCCTTATTTATATACATGTATCTGTGGTTGAACAAATTGCATACATAAGTTATTTTGATTTTATGGCAATCAAGTTTCATGTTAATACATTAAAGAAGACTATTAAAAGATTCAATAACGTATCGAAGTAGTGGTTCTAGATAGGACATAGTGGGAGTTCCCTCCCGATTTGATGGGCTTGGTTTCCTATTTAGTGATGGATTGGGACTTCACTCCAATATGTATAATTTGGTTCGTATGGATATCTGGTTGTATAATAACATCTCAGACATTCTTTAAGATTTACAAAAAAAATAAGTTTTTATACAAAAAATGAAAATAATTAAATAAATTTCAGTATTTTCATTTTTATACATATATGAGAAGTTTAATATCAAAAGTCCCAAAAATCATTGATTAATAACTATTAGTATAATATTAATGCATTATCTCAAATTGTTTGTGTACTAAAAAGGTATTGAGCTAATAAGTGAGATGAGGTATGTTCGTCGTTCTGAGACCTTTTGAAAATATTATACCTTTGTAATAAGGTGATTAAAGTGAGAACAATATCAATACAACTGGCCTTGCCACTACCTTATTAGAGGTATTGTCTAATATTTTAAAAAAATAATAAAGATAACAGTTTTGATGTCCTATTTCGAGGAGTACAAATGGTTTTTTCTGAACGACGAGAATATTGAAGAGAAAGTTTATATAATTCTATAGTTTAAGGGCATGTCAGCCCTCTACTTAATTTTATTTTGAAATACTCTATGGCCATTGGGCTAGATTTATTTGATTACGCTTGTTTTAATTTTTCATAAATAATCTATTATTATGTTGAGAAACATCATTTCGAGCAGCTATGGTTAGAATGTAATATTCATTGAAAAATTTGTTCAATATTGGATTTACTTTATTTGATAAATTTAGAGTTTTTGTAATGTTGATTTAAATAATATTTTATATGTGTATGCTTCCTAATTGTGAAATATTGAATTATGGTCAAATGCACTTTTGAAAGAAAATGGCTTTTGGCCTTTGAAAGGGCTTGTGAAATGAAAATACTAATAAACCATAGTATAGCAAGTTTGAGGCCTAATTGTGAGAACAAAACGCTCCTATAGTATGCATATTCCAACAAGTACTGCCTTTTGGAATAATACAACCTTCAATAACTTTCAGATTTTGTTTAAAAATTCAAGGGAAAATCTATGCGCTGTGCCTTAGGTCCTTTCGGCAACTTAGGGTATCTCAAGTCACCAAATCATCCAATAACTTTTTTTTTTGTCATAAGATATTCCTTCAAACTAGTTTTCACATACCATCAAAACTAATTACAACTCAATGACTTAGGCATCACCATCCCTAAATTTAAAATAGTTTATCAGCTAACCTTTTTGAGACAGTAGAAATATCACGGCAAGAAGCACACACAAGTGACGAAAGCGAGAATCAAACTGTCATCTAAGCTATGTTTTTTACCCCTCTTAGTCAAGTCTTGCATCAACTACACTATCAATCTTTAGATAATAATAAATTTTATTTATTATAATATTAAAAATAATAAATTAATTATTATAATTATTATAATTTTATATAATTATAATATCAATTATTAGAATCAATGTTTCCTTGACATGTAATTATTTACCATACAATTGTAAATATTGCAATAATCATTTTGCAGAGTGCCCCAATATTAAACACATCTGTCACTGTTTGTAATACAATAGTATTAATGCCGTTTTGAATATTGAAACGAAATCAAATTAAAGGAACTGAGGACTGAGTCAAAGTA
>JAJIYU010019095.1:0-10946 GCA_030144865.1 Tinospora cordifolia | reverse complement strand
GATAGGAAGCAGGACTAACTGCACTCAGAAGAAATGACGTCTCAAGCTACGAGACAACCACGTCACCTATGAAGTATGTATGTAAGAAAGAACGGGAGCTGGGGGTGTTACAAGTACAAAAGAAAGAGATGAACAAAGTGAATCCAAGGGATACCCTATAGTTCTTGTCTTCTTCTTCTTTACAACTTCAATTAAGAAATTGCTGCATACAAGGCCTTCTTTACCTTGTCTTCTTCTTCTTTACTTCTTGATGGAAGAGAACAAATCATTAAGAAGTTGTCTCCTCCCCACGTGTTGGAGAATCATAAAATTGGGGTTACTTTGCATGTTGCTATGTGTATTGGGGTTTTCTCTGATTCCAAGAAGTTGGCCTGTCCTTTTTTTTTTTTTTGAAAAAATGGTTCCTACGATTGAGGTTTTTTTCACTGTGAGGAAAAAAACGCTTTGTTGAGTCGAATCTATTGCTAGACATTGATCAGGTATGGTATGTTGATGGTTGGTATATAAAGTAAAACATTAGTTTTGAAAAATTAACCCACCATTGGTAAAGGCTAGTATAGTGCCAATGAAGCTAAAGAAACTTCCTTCCTAATAGCTTACAATGTGAGACTTTAAACTCATGATAAGTCTCCTAACCCACCATAGGATTCACTTTTTTTACCAGCAAACTAACTTTTAGAAGGTGAGCTGTGACCCTATAATAATAATATTGCTCAAAAATCCCATAAGTTGATTTCATTTAGCGTAAAGACTATGGACTATGGAGGAGATGGAGATGAATGACTTGTTGCCCTGCTTAGCCATGGTAGTGGTTCAATTGAATATGGTTGTGGTAAATATTACCATCAAAACTCTAGAATTCAGATTAAGTCAATTAATATTCATGGCTTATAGACAAATCTTAGTTGCAATTGTAATGGTTGTGTAATACTCCAAAGATTTGTACAAAATTCTATGAACGAAATAAAACAATTTGACTTTAAAAAATTTTGGTATCCAAAAATGAATAATATATGTACACAAGTATGGGTTAAATACGTGGCACAAATATTAAATATTAAATATTAGATGAGTATAATATATGTTTATGAATATAATATTATATAACATATGTGTTAATATAATATTATATAATATACGGTTATAATATGTGTAATAATATGTATATATATGTACAAAATTATTATTTTAGATATGTATATGTATGTATATACATATGTATATATGTATAGAAATAATAATAATAGTAATAATAATACGAATAATATATATATATATATACAAAATAAAATATTAATTTTGTGCGAATTTGCGAAATTGGGAAATTTACTGAGTACAAAAAATTTGAACGAAAAAAATTCACGTGAAATGTGAATTCAGTGATTTCACCGAATTTGCGACTCGACACACGACTCGAAGCAAGCCGAATAAAAAATTTTTGATCGCACAATTGTGATCAATGTGCGCCAAAAAACTGAAATTGGTGATTTTTGACCACACGATTCGAGGAGTAAATGGGTTGAAATTGCACAAAAAACCCCTACAAACCCTAATTTCAACTTGTGCGCCAAAATACAATAGAAAAGGGAAAGCTTCTAAATAAAAACGTACGAAAAATTTACGAATTCACCCCCAGAAGACCATATATAAACCCCTCTCCCCCTTTATTCTTTTTCATCCTAGCAAGAACTGAATAGAGTTCCTTTTTACTCTCTCTGCTTTTTTCTTGACACCTAGTGTTTTCATTTCTTTTTTAAGCTATTTTAAACAGCTAGCAGAGTAGTAGAAAGGGAGTGCTACACAAATTTAGTGCAAGCAAGGGGGGAATATCTGCAAGATCTAAAGAAGGGTTAGAAGGAAGTGATCTCGAGCTGAAATGATTTTCACGGTTTAATTATTTATTTTGATTCAAATAAGACTTGCTTGTATGTTTAGATTTTTAATATTACATGTCATATAAAATATGCATGCTTAGGTTTATTTTATGTATAACCTATGATGAACTGTTATCCTATTGAAATATTTACATATTGTCAATTATTTAAATGTTATGTTTTTACATTTAATATAAGATTAAATAAAGATCGTAACCACGTATCGATACAAGGTCAAAATTGCACCGTAAACATTTTAAGTAGGAGTTGTGAGGTAATAGAGAATTCGAAATTGATCCTACCTCACTTCAATGGGTTTGAGTTCAGTATAGTAACTTTTTTCCCTAGAGTTGGAATGTTGAGGGACATCCTTTTGATCTTTAATGACAAAAGAAACAATAAATTGGTTGAATCACTTAATTTCTTGTAAGTGCTTGTTGTGCACGTTTTATTTTATTGAAATAATGAATTAAATATTTTGGATGATTCACTGGGCTTTATAGCTCATCCCTTATTTTTAATATTTCAGGAATTTAATTATCAAGGTTGCATGAAAGTTATTTAATATGTAGGAAATTTTATTTAATCTCATTGTAGGACATGTGAACCCAAATTTTTTCCCTATAAAGAAAGTTGAATTATTACTATTGAATTTTTCCATTAAATAATAAAGGATTCTTTTTATTCCATGGCGTCATAAGTTTTTATGAATTATTTGTACATAGATTAATGTGCATAAGATATTTTTTGGATGTGGAAATCAAAATGGAACGAGAACATAGTAACACGAGCCCGCCTCTTGGGCGGCCCAAAAGTATTGAAGGAGAAAAAAATATACCATCGAATGACGTGGGCCTAGGCCTGGGAGGTGAGGTGTTACAAAGTTGGTATTAGAGCCTAGATTGTAGATGCCTGGGGAAAGGAATAAAAAGAATTAATTAATCAGGTAAGACCTTTAATTTAAATTAATTTAGAAAGCCCTACCTCATGTTTTGGAAATTAAAATTGTTTTGAAAAATTATTTTTCAAAAAAGAAATACATGTTTTTTTAATTGTTTTGTTTGGATACAAAAATTATGAGTTGAGCTGATAATGGATAAGCCTTGTCCCAAGTTGTCACGACCAACTTAGGATTCATTGGCATTGTCATCACAGCTGGGTCCACAGAACCCCCCCTCGGGGCACTCTATGCTAGGTGGTAACTCACAAGGTACTGTTCTCCCCCCCCCTGGGATTTTATTTCGCCTGCGCGAAGTTTCGATCCTGGGGCCTAGGGGATAATTACCCAAATCATTCCACATCCTCTACCATTGAGCCATTACCATGTGAGCCCCCACCTAGCACAGAATACCCTGAGGGGGGGGGGGGGGGGTTCTGTGGGCCTGATTGTGATGGCAATGCTAATAGGTCCTGAGTAGGTCGTGACACGAGTAAAGCTAAACATTGAAAGGGAGGTTGTTTCACCAGCTCATACGAGTAGTCGTAGTTGAATAACACACTTATTTTCTAAGAAAGGAAACAAAAAGGTCGTAATTAAGGGCGAGGAATTTAATGTAGTTTAAAGGAGATGCCAAGGGTAATATGCAAGTAGATAAAGGTTGATGGTTCGACAAAGGAACTTCTCAACCAAGACTTGAACACCAGGTCTAGGAAAGAGACCTTAGGTGGAATCTTAGGTGGCATAGTGAATCATGAATAAAACATTAGAACATAAACTAGAGAATGAAAACATATAGAAATGAAACACTTGTGTGGCCAAGGCACAAGATCGAGAGGATCCTTTATCTCTGGTTTATATGTGGTATGAGACGCATAGGAGTTCAGGGGTATGGAGAAATCTTGGACTTGGAGAATGACAAACCATGTTTGGTGAATGATCAGTGGCTTTAGATGAACTTGTTTACCCTATGCTTGGTTGGTATGAGACAGTCAAGTATAATATAGCTCGGAAAGCCTTAGAAATCGAGACATTTGTGAAATTAATTAGGTATAATGAAACTTCTGAGTGGAAGTTTATGTCGATGGACAAGGGTAGTATGAAACACTCAAACCCAAAGGCATAGGCGAAAACCTAAAATTTTGCTATGCCAAGCATGAACTTGCATTATTGAATGATTGAATGTATGATGATCTTACTATTTGAGTATGTATATATGAGACTAAATACTGTACCCAAATAATAAATAAATTATTAGGCCATTGGACAAATCGAGAATCTAGAAACCTAAATCTAGAGTTATGATAATACAAACAAGGCAAAGCCGTGAGAATAAGTATTAAAACAACTAGATTTGTAGATAAATTGCCGGACCCAGAAGATACACTACTAGGGCTACAACATCTAACGAGACTAACTCTCGAGGGCAAGAGGTACCGAATAACGTGGCTGAGAACCAGATGAAAAATATATTGACAGAAGTCAAAAGGAGGGTCATGAAGTAGATCATGAGGGCCCTACATCTAATGATGCCTCAAGTGGCACCATAGCCAGAAGTCCAGGAACTTATCCCAGTACAGCAACCGATGCTAGTACCAATGCCTGTGGTTCCAACTCGTCAGGAGGTACATGAAAATCTAGAAGAGAGTGAGTATAGAAAGATGCTGCTAGAATTAAAGAAGCTTCAACCATCACAATTTGATGGTATTACTGATAGCTTAACAACTGACCATTGGTACCAAGAATTAGAAGAACACTTAGACGTATTGAGAATAACGGGTCCTAGTAGGGTAGCACTGACTACCCATCAATTCAAGGGACTAGTTAAAAGCTGGTGGCGGATGGTAAATGCAAACTCGAACATCAATGTTAGCGGGATGAACTGGGAAGAGTTTAGAGAGAAATTTTACAAGAAGGTCTTACTCGAATCAACATTGACAAAGATGTAGGAGGACTTCGTTAGGCTGAAGTAGACGGACATGACAGTGGCTGATTATGAGGCCAAATTTATTGAATTGTCCAAGTTTTCACATGAACTGATTTGTGAAGAGAAGAAGGTCAACCGCTTCACTTAGGGTCTCAAGATTGAGATCCGTAAGCTAATAAAGATAGCATCACTGAAGACATATGGAGAAGTAGTAGACAGGGTATTGACCTTAGAACAAGAACTAAACTTCGAACAGAAATTAAGAAATAGGAACAAGAAGCCAAGAGATCGCAAAGACCATCAGGGGCCTCAGAAGAGACAAAACTTCAACCAACCAAATAGTGGAAACAGGGCACCCCAGGCACTACAACAAGCAAGACCAAACAAAGAAGACTGAAATGAGCAAGTAAGACAACAAGGACTATATTATTATTGCAACCAACCAGGACATCTTGTGAGGTTCTGTCCTGCAAAAGTCCAAGCCCCACAACAGCAACAACATCGGAGAGGAGGATATAATAGACTTCCTCAATAACACTAGCCTCGACTAAAAAACAACCAGGGCCAGAACGAAAACCAAGGCCGTGGGCAAAACCAGGCCAGAATGTTTGCAATTGTTGAGAAATATGTCCCCACGGTGGAAGGTACATTCCTATTATTTAATGTTGCTCTGAAACTATTATTTGATTCAGGTGCTACGAAATCCTTTGTTTCGGAAGAACTGGTTAATAGATTGCAACTACTAACGAAAACCTTGCCTGTAACCTTAAATGTATCAATTCCCATAGGAACTACTATCACTGTGTAATACCTACAATTTTAGTGTTGTAATACCCAAAATTTGTAAAAAAATTTAAATTTAATGTTCAAATATACGGTTACTGTTCAAAAATACGGTCACTATTTTGTCAGCAAATAAATTAAGGTTCGGTGGTTACTGTAGCTATAGTAATAGGCACTGTAGCTACAGTAACAAACTATTAACAATTGTGTAGTTTCGTCTTTTTCTGCCAGAAAAATCTATATAAACCCCCCCTCCCCCATTCTGAAAATTCATTCCAGCAAGAAAGAAAGAATTTCTTTGCTTACTCTCTTCTCTTCTCTTGTTCTTTAGCTGTTTAGACAGCAAATATAGTAGTGAAAAGGGAAAAACCCCAGTTTCTGTATAGCAGTAGTGAAGATCTACGTTGTGTGCCTCTTTTGAAGCAATTGGAGGGTCTTCCTAATCAAAGCAGGTATAATCACTCTACTCTAGTCTTTATTTAAGATTGGAGATGTCGTTGTTCATTTCAGTACTCATACGTAGTTTACTGTTTATATATACGATACTGTTCATACGGTATTGTTCATGGGCATCGATTAAATCACATTTTCGAAATGTAGATCCTGAAGACTGTTGGTCAAAGACTCGAAACAAGTTGAGATAATACTGCAATGATTCAGAGAAATACTACTGAGGTGGAAGTGATTACTCTATTCTCTAGTATTATTTAAATTTTAATACTAAATTCATGATGTTTACATTGTTTAAATGCCTAGAAGTATGCAAGAATATTGATATAATGATTTTCCTTTCTTTTAAATTTATTTATGACCGAGAAAGTATGCTCTGTAGTTGCGTCTTGTACGATCTTCTACATCAGAAATCGACAGTCATTGCTTTCATTTATGAAAATATTGATTTATGATGTCATGTTGATAGAATGTTTAATTATTGATGAAATATTTATTTTATTATGCTCTGTTCACAAAAATAAGATTAAATAAAAATTTCAACCACGTACCGGCGCGGGGACGAATGTCCTTCGTGTGTCTGACACCTGAATAGACTGGGTTTCAAAAATGATCCCAGAGAAGGGTTTGAGTTTTAGAATTGATCTCTCTCCCCAGATCTGAGACATAGAGGTTAACCCCTTTTGGTCTAATTGACAATTGTTGATAAATAAATGTTTGAAATGCCTAATGGATGATAAGTGTTTGCATGTTCAGTGTTTGGTTTAAATAATGCTATGGATGTACTGTGTATGATCCACTGGGCTCTTGAGCTCACCCAATCATTTTTTTTTCAGGTAACTATTGAAGATATTGCCCCAGCAGATCAATGTAAATTAATAATAGTGTGCCTCACAGTATGAGGATAGTAGAAAATGAATTGTATTGTAAAGTTTGTGACCCACTATATTTGATCATGTCAAATGTCGATAGTATTTGTATTATCAAAAGATGGCTATAAAGCCCACAAAATTGTTCGTAACTCTGATCATGAATCAATGTTTTCATTTATTTTGAAATACTGAGATTATTGTGTTTTTGTTGTATTTATACTCTATACTTTGGGATATGATCTGATGAAACTAACAGATGTAATAAATGATGAAAAGAAAAAGTAATATCTCCAATTCTCAGATAGAAAGCAGGATTAACTGCACTCGGAAGAAATGACGTCTCAAGCTACGAGACAACCACGTCGCCTATGATGTATGTGAGAAAGATCAAGAGCTGGGGTGTTACACACTATAAAAAGAATACGTACATATGATTTTAGATTTGAGGATAAGTTAATTTTGGTCGATCTCCAGTTACTTCCATTCTACGGGTATGATGTGATATTAGGTATGGACTGGTTAGACCAGTATCAGGCGCAAATCAATTACCCCAAAAGAAGAGTGACAATAACGTTGCCCTCGAAAGAAGCCTTTAAAATCAATGGTAATAGCCATAGGTTGCCTAGGAGCCCAACGATGGCCATGTTGATCTGCTTAAGGCAGAAGGATGACCTCGAGAAACTCTTAAAGGAAGCCTTTAAAGGACAGAAAGAGGTCAAAAGGCTAGAAGTAGTTCGAGACTATGAAGATGTGTTCTCTGATGACTTACTTGGACTACCACCAACTAGAGGCATAAAGTTCAAGATTAAACTCCAACCTGAAACCAATCCCATATCTATACCTCCATACCATATGGCACCAGTAGAATTGATCGAGTTTAAGGCTCAATTAGATGAGCTCTGAGAGAAAGGATTCATTGGACCAAGTGAATCACCTTGGGGAGCTTCGGTGTTGTTCGTGAAAAAGAAGGACAGATCTATGAGACTCTGTATTGTCTATCAAAAACTGAATCAGGCGACGGTAAAGAACAAGTAGCCTTTACCAAGGATAGACGACCTATTTGATCAATTGAGAGGAGCCACTCATTTCTCAAAAATTGATCTTAGGTCAGGGTATCATTAGTTGATAATCCGTGAATCAAACATTTACAAGACTGCCTTTAAAACCTAATATGGACACTTCAAGTTCATAGCAATACCCTTTGGTTTAACCAATGCCCGGCAGCATTCATGGACTTGATGAACCGAGTATTTAAGTAATACCTTGACCTATTGTTGTGGTATTAGTTGACCACATCCTAATATACTCCAAGTCCAAAGAAGAACACCTAAAACACCTGAGGATTGTGTTGGAAATACTCAGAAGACACCAAATGTATGCCAAGTACAACAAGTGTGAATTCTAGATGAAGGCGATTAAATTTCTTGGTTATGTAATATCAGAGGAAGGAATCTCTGTAGATTGGAAGCTAAAAAGGTGGAAGTTGTCACAAATTGGAGACAATTTAAGACGGTCACTGAGATTCGAAGCTTCTTGGGCCTAGCTAGATCCTACAGAAGAGTCATACAAGACTTTTTCAAATTAATGGAACCTATGACCAGACTGACCAGAAAAGAAGTTATATTCAATTGGGATGAGAAGTGAGAACAATCATTCCAAGAACTGAAGAGAAGATTGACTTTGGCCCCTCTCTTAGTCACTCTAACTCATTGCATCACATATGTTCTGCACACAGATGTTTCACAAAACAGATTGGGTATAGTTTTAATGCAAGAAAGAAAAGTTGTTGCCTATGCCTCACGATGACTAAAGATCTATAAACAAAATTATCCAACACATGACTTAGAACTAGAAGTTATAGTGTTTGCCTTGAAGATATGGAGGCATTACCTGTATAGTGAGAGGTTCGACCTATTTTCATATCATAAAAGTCTGAAATACATCTATACCCAGAAGGAATTGAACCTCAGGCAATGTAGGTGGATAGAATTCTTTAAAGACTACGATTTCCAACTCCATTACCATCCAAGAAAAGCCAACGTAGTAGCAGATGCCCTCAATAGGAAATTCAGCAAACAATAAGAAGAAAATGGTCAAATGTACTAACTGATTGAAGTCTTCAGGATGAGTGTGACATTAAATAAAGAACGAGCCTATCTATACAATATGACCTGTCAACCAGATCTTTTGCATCAAATTAGGGAAGATCAAAGGCAAAACAAATGGCTCACAAAGTTGATTGAAGGAATTCAACGAGGTAAGCATACTAACTTTAGAATGGATGCCGAAGGTACCTTAAGGCTAGGAGAAAGAGTTTGCGTACCACAAAACGGACAGAGTAGGCAAACCATTCTAGATGAAGCCCATCAGACAAAGTACATGATGCATCCAGGAGGGATAAGATGTATCAAAATCTCTGATAGACCTATTGGTGGAGGAGTATGAAGAAAGATGTAGCTAAGTACGTTTCTAAGTGCCTAACCTACCATTAGGTAAAGGCAAAACATCAAAAGCCCTTTGGACTGTTAAACCATTTCCAATCCCACAATAGAAGTGGGATAACATCGCCATAAATTTTGTCAGTGGGTTACCTAGAAATCAGAAAGGGGAAGATACTATTTGAGTGATTATTGATCGTCTCACTAAAGTGACATATTTCTCGCCCATTAGATTCGTAAATCAAGTTAGTAAACTAGGTGAACTCTAAGTAAGAAAGATAATATGCCTTCATGGGGTACCTAAGACAATAGTATTAGATCGAGACTCTTGATTTACCTCACAATTTTAGAAGAGTCTACAAAAGAAACTAGACATTACACTCATCATGAGTACGACTTTTCACCCTCAAACAGATGGTCAGTCTAAGAAAGTCATCCAGAGTCATCCAGACGCTAGAAGACATGATGAGGTCTTATGTCATTGACTTCAAAGGGCATTGAAGTAAGTTCCTACACCTAGCCAAGTTTACCTATAACAACATTTATCAGGCAAGTATAAGGATGGCTCCATATGAAGCCCTCTATGGGAGGCCCTGCAGATCACCAACCTATCGGGTTGAACTTGAGGATCACGTCCTTACTGGGCCAAGTCTCATGGAGGACATGAACAATCACGTAAAACAAATTCAGAAGAGACTGACTACTGCACAAAGTAGACAGAAGAGTTATGCGGATAGAAAAAGAAGACCTCTAGAATTCTATTTAGGCGATAAAGTGTTTCTATGGATCAGTCCTTCAAAGGGAATTAAATGAGTTGGAATAAAAGGAAAACTAGCACCTAGATATATTGGACCCTTTGAGATACTCAGGAAGATCGGCGAATGTGCTTACAAGTTAGACCTTCCCAATCGAATGTCCTCAATACACAACGTATTTCGCGTATCGATGTTGAGAAAGTACGAACCAAGTCCCTCCCACAGAATATGTTAGGAAAAGGTGGACATCGGAAATGATGCCACGTATGAAGAAGTTGTGGTTAGGATTCTCAACCGCAAGGTACAGAACCTGAAAACTAAAGACATCCCGTTAGTCAAAGTTTTCTAAAAATACCATGGAATAGAAGATGCCACTTGAGAATTGGAAAGTGAAATATAAAATAAGTACCCAAACCTTTTTACTAGAAACACTCGATCAAATGATACTCGAATAGCCTCGTGATAAATTTCAAGGACAAAATCTCTTTTAGGGGGTTAGAATGTAATACCCCAAAGACTTGTACAAAATTTAATGAACGAAATAAAATAATTCGACTTTGAAAAATTTTGGTATCCAAAAATGAATAATATATGTACACAAAGATGAGTTAAACACGTGGCGCAAATATTAAATATTAAATATTAGATGAGTATAATATATGTTTATGAATATAATATTATATAACATGTGTGTTAATATAATATTATATAATAGATGGTTATAATATATTATAAAATATGTGTACAAAATTATTATTTTAGATATATATGTATGTATATACATATGTCTATATATAGAAATAATAATAATAATAATAATAATAATAATAATAATAATAATAATAATAATAATAATAATGTACATATACATATATACAAAATAAAAAAAATTAATTTTGCGTGAATTCAA